>OOFC01050190.1:119602-136560 GCA_900323345.1 Pseudochromis fuscus | reverse complement strand
CTGTCACTCCCAGCAAACTGTGTGTGTGTGTGTGTGTGTGTGTGTGTGTGAGAGCCCTTTCTCTTGTGTGTGTGTGTGCGTGTGTGTGTACTCGGTGCACTCGTGAATAGAGGAGGATGAAAGGAAAAGCTGAAAAGGTCTGAGCACACTGCATGGTTCAACGAGACAGCTCAATCTCTTGATCTGCCCCCGTCCCCACCCACCGCTCGCTCTCTACTTTTTCCAACTACTCATCGCTCTCCTCGTTTTCGTCATTATTTTGCAACTCACCTCCTTCGATCTCGTACTTCGAGCGTTGTTGTGTGTTCCCTTTCTAAACAACGGCGCTCGCCTTTTTCCTCGCTGTAGCTCATGGGTAGCTTCTAGCATGAAAGGAGACAACCAGGGATTAACTTGTGACAGCAGCCTGGTATGAATGCAGCAAACTGGGGTTGACATCATTTTCATTATCCCACATCAGACGTAACGTTTTTTGTGTGTTTATTGTGGTGCGAGATCAGACAGAAAGGCGAGCTTTAACGCCGGGAGGGGGTGGGGGGGAGATGAGTTAGGTTTCTTAGGGTCTGTGACTGACATGAGCCTCTGAATTATCCACTCCCTCATCCTCAATAATTCATACACTGTTATTATTTTACACGTAATGATCATTATATGGTAGAAAATTGTGTATAATGTGTATTAGGGGCTGGAGAGGTGGAGAGATGATGTATATTTAAGCTCTAGTTTAAGTTTTAGCACATTTCCTCTAAAAGGTATCACATAGTGAATTCTACTGTATTCATAATGTTGCATGTGTTATACGTTCAGGGTGGGTGTGGTCTGTCGGGTCCAATGGGATCTCTTTTTTGAGGGTGGTGCACCTGAGTAACTGTTGACCCTATATTATTATTATATTATGTCTTATTTTATAATAGGAGTTGTCCCTAAAAGCAGAGTTGTTTGTACCACGTGTACCTGAGAGTCACGGCTGTTGTCGTGGTGCGTGCGGTTATTGATCAGTTACAACTACCTTCCTACTTTGTGCCAACACCTGACTTCAGAGCAGGACGTGGTTCATCTATTCTTATCTGTGTTCACGTAAGGACACCGTGATCTGACAGGGGACAATGCAAACCATCACAAAATGTACAAGATAACTGTGATAAAGTTCATCCACACTAAACCAAGTGTACATGTTCAGGAGGTGGGTTAGTGGAGCTTATGTGCACTACACCTCTGCCTGCAGTGTGTAACTTGTCAAAGTTATTCTGTTTGCAAATGTTAGAAGCAACTAATGTTGTTCCAGCTAATTTCTCTACAAATATACACAGACACACACACACAAACACCTGTTCCACACATTGGTCGATCTGAATGACACTCCCACCCATCACTCACTCTGCCTGTATCTGCAGAGTATAGAGTCATTTCTGTCACTTATTTATTCAAGCGTGAAATCTCCACCCAATCATTACCTGGAAATCTCTCTCTCTGCTTCTCTGTGGACCACACACACACACACACACACACACACACACACACACAGACACACAATTCGCTTCTTTCCCCTTACACAGCCAGCAAAAATACCAAGACAAAGTAGAAACTCAAGCATGATCTCGCAGATGTGTGTATTCACGTGTGTGTTTGACTGCGTGGGTCCGTGTGCACATACGGCTCTGACAAATGAGCCAAGCTCAGTTAAATGGCTTGTGATTAGGACACATTGGCTTCTAATTGCCTCTCATTACCATTTGAAAGTGAGTGGCGGTTGGAATCAAAGGCTTTGGTGGCAGTGGTAAAGTGCATGTGTACGTGTGTGTGTGTGTGTGTGTGTGTGTGCGGGATTGTGTGCATGTGTGTGGTACGTGGGTGGGTGGAACAGCACGCCTGATTCACAGTGGCACGATGGCTGGATAAAGCACTACAGTTTGGTCTTTTCCTTCACGCTTGCCCTCATAACTACAGCAAAACCTCAGCTTTTAGAAATCTGAAAAATACTGAACCTGCTCCTCTTTGCTGCTCCAATCTCAAACACCAACTACTCCCTCTACTGTTCCCTAAATATCTGCTTTCATTATTGCCTGTGTAGTCCTCAGCACAACCATGTACCTATACATTTTTGTATTTCAACATGACAGCTTTGGACATATCTCTGGTTAATCGTTACCTTACTACCTAAATGCCTCTGTTTACATAACTTGTAAAAGCCTCCACTCTCCACCCTTCATGTTCATCTCTTCTCTACTCGCCACTTTTTAAGACTTCCTGCCGTAAACTGTCTATCCCCATCCTGAAAGACCTGCTTCTGACTTTCAGCTTTCGTTCCATTTCCACCATTAAATTCCTTTCTGAAGTCCTGTTTCCCTCTGTTTATCTCACATCTGCAGGGAAATTGCTGTCTAAGCACCAAAACTGCTTTTGGCACACCATCCAGCTCCACTCCTCACAATTTAAATTTGTCTTGTAACACAGAGCCTCCTTAAATCAACTTTAAACAACTATCAGGTATTGGCCGTCCACTTTTAATTGAATTCTGCAGCCGAGACGTTTATCTCCATTAAAACCAAGTAGACCTCTCCATGGTGTCCCACAAGGACTAACACTGGGTCCTTTTATTTACCATCTACTTCATCTTCCCTTCTCCAACTGCTGTATTAAAAATCAATGTCAAAGAAAACAGATATATCAGTGAAATCCTTTGAATTACAGACATCACCAAATACAGAGAGGGTTTAATGTGCCTTTGATGAGAATTAACTCACAGCTTTATTTAGTCACCTCTTCTTCACTTTGTAAAGATATAGACCAACTGTGTCAATACACTCTAGACAGCATTCATCGCCAAGGTCTAAATTCATTTCTCAGCTCATAAAAAGTATACAGTAACAATATTCAGAGAGCCTTTTGAAATATCAGTGTCAGAAGAGCTGATTAATAACAACCACATAAGATGACATTTGGTTTCTTTCACTTCTGTGTAACTCAGATCTCTTTTAACTACAATCAGAGCAGTGCAGACGAATTCTGTTCATTCTGTTGAGCAGATCCATGCTAACCGGTGACACTGTGGTCCAAGCTAGTGCAAAAAACCCATGGAAACATTATCAGTCAAATTAAATTGCCATCAACCGGGCACTTTGTTACAGAAAACTACTTGATGTTCCCATATAATTAAGTGTCATAAAAATGTGTTTTGATGATGGAGCAAACAAACAATTAAATTAATTAGTGACTCAATCCATCGACTTAAAAATGTGTACTCGCATCCTTCAGAGAGCAGAGCTTCAAAACTGGCAGCTATTTCTTTTACAATGGCACAGACTGGAGACTATATGTAACAACAGCAACACAAAAAAAGTAAACGTCCAACACCTAGCTATAAAGCCTACACTGGACCCAGTGGAGGCATTCTGAGGGAGCTGTACTGAGTATAAAGGTGCTTCAATGCAATTTTAAACAGTGCAACTGTTTCCTAACACACAGTGTTGCAAGTGAGAGCCTCACAAAGCAACAGGAACAAAAAAAACAGCAACTCATTACCTAAACTGATGTCATCTGTCAGCACTTATTGTAACAACAGTTGTGTTATTACATGAATATTGTGTTGCAAGACTTAAATGAAGATTTGGTAGAGACATAATTGTGTGAAATCCTTGGGAACACTGAAATTGTGTACACATATTTTACCTGTTTGCACCGTCACAAAATGTAGTTTTCAACTGTCTCATGTGTTTCAAGTAATGGATTATAGATCAGGATGATAAGTGGTGATTAGTCAACACAAAATGTAGTCGTGTACTTTGGCTGAAAACTTCTTTTACACTCAGAAAATAACCCAGTTTCTTCAACATTTCATGTTATTTGTTGAATCAAATGGGGAGTTAACACTCAGTACTTTCTATATTCCTGTGCTCAGTTGTATGACTGTTGTTATTATGCAGTCATAACACTGTGTGTAACTGTTTGCTGAGAAATACACGAGAAAAAATCCCTCTACAGGATGGCCAGTAATTCACGGCTTAACAGCAGGCTACAAAACATGTTTCAAATCAGGAAAGAAGGTTTCAATTAAAATTTTGATTAAAGAAATATGAGCTTAATATGTTTAACTGTGTGTGAAATTTACAGGTAATCAGCAAAAAATAAAGTCTAATAAACTCTAATAAAACATGAAAGCCAGTGAAATGACCTGATTAAGCAATCTAATGGGGAGTGTTTAAAAAAATAAATAAAAGGTTCAGTTTCATTTGTGGATGCCTTGATTTTTTTTTGCTCTTCGTACCTCATTTTACTTTTCCTGTGCAAAATGTATACACTGTATACATTTTTATTATACAAACTTTTTATATATATATATTTTATTCTTATTTTATTGTTGTTGAATTAGTTTTTATTTTATGTGAGCTGCTGAATACCTCGAATTGCCCCCAAGGGGATGATTAAAGTACATATCTATCTATCTATCTATTTAACATTTATTCATTATTTTGATTCTACACTAATTTACTTCAATATCGTATTCACACAGGGTGTAAGTCTGAACTCAAAATGACCTTTACTGAGAAAGAAATGAGCTGGGACTTCATGCCTGAGGTAGTAAAGTCTATTTTCTCAAAGGTTCAACTTGTCCATTGTCAGACACACTGAACAGAAATACAATTGCTTCAGGTATTTTTCTTCCCCCAAACTGGTTTGACCCAGAAGTCACCCATCTCTCTCAGAGGATCAACAATAATCAACAAGTAAAACTGTCAGACTTTTTTTATTTTATTTTTTTCCCCAAATTTAACAATTGCACCATAAAAGGGGGACACTTAAAAGTCTAAACGTGCAGCCGGTGGGGAGAGGTGCAGCTTTCCCGTCTGCATTAGTTACTTTTGTCCATCCTCTCGGTCTCATTTGGATGCGATATTAAATTCATAATGTGAGTGAAAGCATAGGCTACCACTTGGGACGCATAGCCTACCCTGCTCCGAGGTGTAAACAGAGTAAAAATAGCCTGCTATCACAGGCTTCCCTACAGTCCCGTTATATAATGGTCCAAGCTAGGATGAATGACATCACGGGTAGTCCTGCAATCACACACCGTATGTCCTTTACAACCAGCTGGCAATGTAAACCACTGTGTAGTAACATATTACATGTGCACCAATAAATGCCTTTAATCCACCGTGGAAACATGCAAACCATATGTAAGTAGAACCAAAGCTGGACACATGGAGTGGACTGTGGTGAGTTGTTGTTCGTGTGGAGAAAACACTTCCGCGATGGTGAAACGTAGATAAAATGTACCGCTTGCCTTTGACAGTCCTTGTCCGTAGGAAAAGAGTTCAAAAGAAGACATGTGCGACTCAAAGCGACGCTATTCAGCCATGTGCGACAATGTTTAGCGCCGAGAAACAGTCTGCAAAGAGCAAATGTTTGAGCCGAGGTCGAGTGGCGCAGTTAGTGGAAGTGCAGCGCCCGCCCGACTCCAACTCGCCCGGCGGACGCGCTCCTCGCTCGGTCAGAATCGAGCCGAGGCTCCGCTCTGTTTTGCCCCACTTAAAAAACACACTTTGCATTCGCGTTCCGAAATGACAAGTACACACACCCAAACCCCGTGTGCCCCACTACTGTTTGGTCACTTCAAAATAGGTCAGAGTGCGAAGTAAACATTTTCCAAAGGCTTTGAAGTAAAACCAGAGCGCCACCCTTCCCAGTTCTTCCAGCCATTTTATCTAGCCAAGCTCCAAAAAGGGAGAAAAGTGACAACGCAATGACACGCTCGGGGGAAGCAGCTCTGGATAAAAGAGTTTTGTGTGACTTACTGTGGGGTGTAGCGGGCTGCTGAGTTTGTGTCTCTCCTTGTTGCCAGGGCTCCCCTGCTCTGCTCCGGCGCTGACGGTGGAAAGCGTCTCCCCTCCTAATGATGTCTGCAGCGCGCAGCTAATAGCTCTCTGCCCCCACCTCCACGGAGAGAGAGCGAGAGAGAGAGCGAGAGGGAGGGAGAGAGGGGGGAGAGAGAGAGAGAAGTTCAAAAATGGAGCAGTTTGTAAGCTACTCATGCAAAAATATGAGAGGGCTCGGAGCAGAGCAAACAGCCAGAGAATTACAAGTTCACTGACAGTACCAGGGCGTGGGAATACATGGTGTGTGTGCCATTGTTAGTTCAAGTATGTTTGAATGTTCACAGGCTGGAGTGCAATCATTATGCATGTGCACGTGAGAGGCAATCAGTGAACATGTGTCCCAGTTAGAAGCTTGTTTTGTTTTGTTTTTATTTTGTATGATGATGGTTTATTTACACCATTTCAGCTCATACCCCAACAACAGATAATCAAGTAGTGTACTTAACCCATAACAACCCTGTAACACAGTTGTTACAAGTACTCTAAATGTGTTAATTTGTAACATATATGTGACAGTAATTTTAGTCAGTTTGGTCTATTTTTATATACCTCATAATTTTCCTTTTAAAATGAAATGGATCTTGTTCTCATGGGTTAAGTACAATTTTTAAGTGTGTTTACTTTTCTATTAGTGTTTCCATTTTTCACATTTCAGGTTGTATTTTTTTAATTCACTAGATCCTGTATGAGAGTTGTAGTTAGCTGTAATGTAATGTCACAGATATGAAGCAGCAAAAAGTCGTAGCTCCACCTCCACCAACTATAAAATTAATATGCTGCTTGTCCAACAATATAAGACATTATAATGTATCACTAAGTGCTTTTCCTCCCCTATCTGTTATCATACACTACTTTGGTGGTATTGAGTAACCTTTTCCATGTAAAATGTAGTAGTTTTTATATTCTAACACAGTGATAGATGTGAATACCCACTGCATTCATCGCATACAGGTAAACTAAAGTTTCTTAGCAGTACCATATATTATTAGATATATCTTTGAAAGTATAACTCTAATTTTTATAAACACACATGGCTATTGTTTATGCCACGAGATCAGTCCTGCATGCAGTATCATATGTTTGTACCGTGTTTGCATTTGATTGTACTTTCCTCAGAGGGCCAGCAGCTCGTGGCAGGCGTCTGAGGCAGAGCGCCCAGGATGAATCTGTTCAGCTGAAGGCAGTGACTGATTGTCAGCTGACAGTGACATGGTGGAAAATCTCAGCTGCCGATAGCAACTGTTTTCAAACACATAGATAAACACAATCACGGAGTAATACTAAAAAACACACTGGTGAAAGATGTTTACGTGCATATGGGATAATAACTATAATTCACTTTAAGATGCTAAATTAAACTGGTTGACTGTTTTCTGGACATGCCGGCCGTGTTATTATTCACAAACTACATTTCAAAGAAGCACACAATTGATGAAGCTACATTTTAAATACATTTTTCTCTTCTTTTCAAAGTTTTTTTTTATTATTATGTTTTATCTTGACCTCATTGACCTCTCCCAGATTCCCACTATACAAGTGGCTTCACCTCTTCGTCAGAGGAGTGAGCAACTTGACACTGACCATGAGCCGTAGGGTGCACGAGGCTGCAGAGTGACAGACGATCAGGGATGTATCCCACTCCCTGCCAGTCACTCAATAAGTGGCCTATTGTCCAGCACTCTATTGTGGCCTTGTCACATGTATGCCAAACAAAGAGACAGAGAGGTAGGCTGCCCTGTGTGCCAGAAGGGTAGCATTACATTCATGGCCTGGATGCATAGAAATGAAGATGCACTGTTCGGTGGTGAATGGACTACAGATGTTTGAATGAAGATAGAAACGAAGAGTTTTATTTCACACCATTTATTACGCAAACTACATGCAGTTTGATGCTTAAAGTCCCTGTAGTCATAGCAGTGAGAGGAATTAGGAGCTAATTTTGAAACGCTACATTATCAGCAATATAGGTGAAGTGTGTTGGCTGAATAAATAGTTTGACAGATTTCTTTTATCGGAAACCGAGTCTCACGGCTCTCTTAGTGAAATCCTCTCACAGTCTTTACAGTATGTTTAGAAAAGAGGTTAAAATACACAGACTTAATTTTGAATGACATTAAAACCACTGCAGGTGCATGAGCTTACATGTCGGCTCAGTTATTTGCAAAAGCTTGACAATGGATATATTATAAGGGGTGTGGATATAGTGTCTGTAATGCTTCTGCAGTGTCAGTTTCACACTGTACACATTGCAAGTTGCTTATTAACATGTGCATTCGGTTGGAGTTGCAGAAAAAAGAAAAATCTGGCCACTCGTTTCTGAATAAATCACCCAACGACCCTGATTGGTGGTTTAATAAGTCGCTTCGTGTGCTACTGGCTCACAGACCTGCATGCGTATGCACAAGCACATACTTGCACGAGGCTTTACGCACTTGTTCCACTCAGCATGTACTCACAGGTACACACCTACTGCAGTGGGCTGATGAAAGGCTTCACATATGGAAAGCTAAAGGTTAGACAGTTCAACAGAATTCTGTCTGCTAAAGCTTCGACTTGAGTGACATGCACCATTCAGAGAACATTTACAATACAAAGTTGAGTGTGTGTGCGTGTGTGTGTGGTGCAGGGTCATGGCGTGCTCGAGGAATAAAGAACTACTCCCAAAGGAGGAGCAGATTTTTCAAGGGTTGGGTTACTCCCTGGAGATGTACCTGTGTTCTTTGTAGGAGGTGTGAACAGTATACACTCTGTGACAATAAAGTGTACCAGGTGTGGCCTGTATTGGATGAGCTCCGAGAAATGGAGACCGGCTGCGTAAATGCAAATGCCTGTATGGTAAATGACTCATACTTGAATGTCAATGCATTGTTTTTAAATCAGCAATTACTCTTTTTACCAGACAACCAAGAAGGAACTCTATTCAGCCACTAAATAAGAGACATCCACTTAACAGACAAGTATACCCAAACAAGGGATTTGACACTTTACCTGGGATATAAATAAATAACACACTGAACTTAAAACAGGCACTGAGATGCATGTATTATTAATCATCCGCAGTCTATGGAAGCAGCTCTTAAGAGATTTTCAAAGATTTTAATGGTCATGGACATTTCTCTTTTATTGAACAGCTGAGTAACAGTGTCTGAAGTGCAAGCCACTCAACGTAGTACAATAAGCTATTGAGCATCCGAGCTCTTCAGGCAGTTAGATGATTGCATTTACTTTATTTTGTGTATGAGTTTCACCATTTACCTGTTCAGCCAGTGTGATAATGTAAGCAGGAGAGAGAGCAGGCCACTGCATCGACATGTCAGCTCTTCACATTCTGTGTAAAAACCAATAAAGACTTTCTTAGTAGAGGGGGAACGCTCATCCTGTATGCTTTGAAAGCAGCTGTCACTTCAGATTTCAAGGCTACAGTGTCTGCTCAAGTACTCTGTGCACAGAGGTTGGTGTGTTTCACAGCTGCTCACCGCTCCCCCTGTTGTTCAATGGTGGAAGTGTGCACAAGTGTTCTACAATATACTGTCAATCCTTAATTAACAGAGAGCAATCAATGAAAATGGACTGTACTCATTAACATAGATGTCATTTACACTGGGAACACTGGGGATATGTCACCTCCAGTATCAGAAATGGCAGATTTAGTCTTTTTCTCATTTTAAATGCATATTTTACTTTAGATGTTAATGTAAAAATAGCATGCAACAAAAAATAAACAAAGGAGAATGCTTTGAGAAAGGTTTATCTGCATGATAAGAAAACAAAAAGAAGCAATAGCTGTTTCTAAAATGATCCAAAAAGGTTCATGGGCCACTGACTAACTTAAATTCAATGATGTTCCCTTGAAGAAAAGCACATTAAAGTACATGCAAGAGTCAGTCAGTCATCTTCTATGCCTGCTTTTTCCACACTTAGGTCGCAGGGGTCTGCTGCCCAGCTGTCATTGGGCAGGAGGTGGGGTACACCCTGGACAGGTTGCCAGCCTATCTCAGGGCTAACCCACAGAGACCAACAAACATTCACACTCCTACTCACACCTATGGTCAATTTAGAGTAATCAATTCACCTAACAAGCATGTCTTCAGACTGTGGGAGGAAAGTGGAGTGCCCAAAGAAAACTCATGCATGCACAGGGAGAACATGCAAACTCCACACAGAAAGGCCCGAGACAAGATTCGAACCCCGAACCTTCTTGCTGTGAGGCGCAAGTGCTAACCATGCTGCCCTGTAGTTATAACAGTCAGTGCAAAAATGTTCAGATGAGTTCAGGTTGCAGCACAATAGAGAGACAAAGCTGCTGCACAAGAGATAAAGTTCTTCTACTTCCCTACTTCTACTTATAAATGCCACCAAAGGTAAAGCTGATGTAACTCAAAGACCATTTAAAATGTCGACCTACAACTTTTAACACAAACTGATGCCCCCTCACATTTTTCTATCCTGCAGCAATAACATTTATGCATCTTAGCCACATATGATATTGTCACTGATGTCTAAATGTGAACAAAAAAAACTCCAATCAAGCTTCTACCTTCATCAAAATTAGTATAGCCCCACTAACACACCATCATTTTCACACCACCTCTCTAACAACCAAATTACACAGGCTTAAAGTCACCCTTGCAAGTGTAATCCTGCAGTGAATGCTTGCTATCGGCTAACCTGTTCTCACACACCTTCCCCACTCCGCGACAAGGGAGAAGGAAAGCGGGCAGGATTAGGATGCAAAGAGAGTTCCCTAATCTGTGTATTAACAGCAGCCAATTGAATCCTGCTGTCCCGGGCAGGCAGATTTTGGGGTAATCTGGAGTGCCTTAATGTGATCTGTCTAAAAACCCCAGACTTAATTGGAAAGGAGAAACATATACTTTGATTGTTTATAGACCTAAATGTGTCTCATTCTCACAGACTTTGTCTCTCTTTGCACAAAACGACTGGCGTGCACACAAACGAAATCTGACATCTGAATGTTACTGTGGGTAGTGCAGCAGATCAGAAATGACATTACACTTTGCTTTGTGATAAAACATGAATAAAGAGGCAGAGAACAAAGATGAGTGTGTGTATGTATGTTGTGTGTGTCTTACAGCCAAGCTCCCTGCGTATGGAAAAATAATTGGTTCCTAGTTGTGGACCTAGAACATATTATTAGCCTGCTCCCTTTGTTGATGAAACTGCATATTACTGGTACACTGAATGTGTTTCTACTTATTATACACGCTCTCTGAACTGTTGGTTTACCCTGTGCACTGCTGGCTCACAGTAAATTATATTGATGCTAACATTTAATTCCTCTTTCACCCCCTTTTTAACACTCCCTGCGCAAGATGTCGGCCATTCCTTATATGTAATGTCTGTGTTCAACCTCCCATCCCCAAAATAAAAACACCAGCACCTCATGTATCATGAATGAGGATACTTCCTCAGCCATCTCTTCTGGTTTATTAAGGGTTGAAAAAAAAAAAAGCATCCTACATCTGAGCCACTCTCCTCCTACTAAGCAGTCACTTTAATTATTGACCAGGCATGGGAGGCTCTCCGATACACTTCTGTACACACACACACACACACACACACACAAACAGCCCAGCATACACTCACTCATACATACATACAAACAGTGGTGAATGATATCAGGACAGGTCTCTACAGTACACAGTGACTAACTCCGGGGTCAGAGTGGAGTCAGCTGGATAATAGATGAGCTTGAAAGAAGCAGTCGACAAATCTGTAGCACTCGCCTTACACCCTGCCTGTCTGCCTGGGTGCTGGGTTTTCTTTTTTGTTTGCGTTTGACAGTATGACTGTGTTAGAGGAACAGAGAGAGAAACTGACAGTCTGAGGAGACACTTTCTGCAACACGAGCGAGCGGGAGAAAGACAGAGATGGAGGTAAAGGAGCTGGGAAGGAAAAGTAGAGCAGAGTGTCCCTTTGATCTGTTGTGAAGTTGGCATGAGAGTGCATCACAAAAGTCCTCTCACTTTTAGATAACTGCGTGTTAAACTTTGTCCCATTTGTTTGAAACATGGCGGTGTTGCTGAGGAAAGTGGGATTTAAATATATAAAAGCAAAAAATATTAACACCAAAACCAAAGGAATAGTTTTGAAAATTGTGGTTGTGTTTGCTAACCTGGCTCTGCTCAAAGGTAAAAATAATTCATCTATAACTAGTCTTTAATCCATAAAAAAGAACTACCGTATTTTCCAGACTATTGAGCGCACCTGTCTATGAGCCGCTATTGAAATTATTCAAACAGTTTCATGTGGTCCACTCTCACCGGGTCTGATGTGACGAGGCTAAGTGTCGGCAGTATGGAGCTTGCTAGCTTGTACAAAGCTAACGAGCTTCGTGCCGCCGATACATGAGCCACACCGGTGTTTAAGCTGCAGGGTTCAAAGCGTCTGAAAAAAGTAGCAGCTTATAGTCCGGACAATACGGTAGTTTTACAAGTGTTATGTGTGGAACTATTTCTTAGCCAGAGGCGGTGACTCCTCCCACTCAGATCTATGATTGGTAGTTGCTTGAATATAGAGCCATATTTACAGCCAATTACAAAGGTCAAATATCAAACATGTGCTTATTATTGAAAATAACAAGACTCTGGACTGATGATCAGAAAAACAAGTGTGTGCTTTGAATGTTTTTTTTTTTACAATTATCAGATATTTTAGCGATTAAATAGTTAGTTAGGGAGCTAAATTATTTTGAATATGCAAAGTAGGAAACAATTGTGCAGGCTTCCTGACTGCTACCAAACAGATTAATTGCAGAATATAATATAGAAATTCAAATTGAGGAAGCAAAATAATATAAAATACAGAAAAAAATGTATATAAGAAAAAAAAAAGACGTATACAAAATCAGTAAGAGGTTGATTGAAAAACTGCAGTTTGTTTAGCTTCAGCCTGAGTTCTCTGTCAATGGAAATGTTGCTGAATACCAAGAGATATGTGCAAATACCCTGTCTTGCTACATGCATTGATTACAGTGAGTCATGGTCATTGATCAATACTGTTTCTGACTGCCATCATTAGCATCTGTTTATTGAGGTCTTCACACCTCCCTCAGAGACATGGTGGTATGTCTCTACTACAGAGGACTCCTGTGGTAACTTTAATTTGACATTATGAGAATAATAATGTGGAATCACAGTCTTCTCTAAAATTGATGGATTAAATAAAAGTCACAAGAAACTCCAATAATGTCCAGGACTTACACTATTATCACTCATGATTTATTGGACTATTTTTATATTGGCAGGCAACCACCTAATAATCTCCCACAGGTTAATGCTCCCTTCATTTTTACACTTGACTTTTGTGTGGATAAAATAGCAGGTTGTTGTTTTTTTACATATCAATCTTCAAACTTTCCTGTATCAGTTGTTTCCAATGATCTTCTCTTATGTAAACCACTGCAATCATACAGGTTGAAGTTGCAGGGTACAACAACCTTGCAGTATTTGGTCTAAATTAATAATAGCACCAAAATGCAAATGCCTGACTATGATGCAAAAACACACTCTCACAAAAAAAAACACTTAATCTGCTCTCACCCTTTTATTCTGCCACCAAAGTTATTTGAATGCCATGCTCTTGAAGTGCAATCGAACAGGAACATCTGCCGGGCCACTTCGTCTAGACACTCGATTTTAAAGGCCTTTTAAAAACGTGAATCAATAAAGTTGCTGTCTCATCAACGCACAGCTTCCCTGGATGTCTGGCCACAAGAGGCCTGATAACATTGTGCTTGAACAAACTCTGAAACGCCATCAATTAATCTTTACCACTGTGTCTCTCTGCATGTGTTGTCATTGTTAGAAGTGGAGAGGAGCTTTCTCACTGAGGGAGAGTCCCGGTGTGAAGCTGCTGAGTACGTTCTGACTCTTTATTTATGGTGGATGACAGTAAAGCCTCTTGTTTGATTATGTGTGCTTATGTGCTGTCTCCATATGGGGGAGTGTTGATTTATGTATTACAGGAAATGTGGGAAAATGTTACCACTTAGTGCGGTATCTATTTCCCAAAAGTTGTAAATGTAGATGTTTACAGGTTCATTTAAGTGTGAAACACTCATTACAATGATGTGACACTGTTTCCCAAACACTTGTAATTATAATTTGTAGTAGTTATTTACATAGGGCATAAGTGTTTGTCTCAGGTAAATGTGATTTGTACTCACTGCAGTCCACTACAACAATGAACCATCAGGCTGGACCATCACACAGTCGTCTGTGTAGTTACCATCTGCAGTGTTTTTTGTTGTTGTTGTTGTTGTTGTTGTTGTTGTCACTGATTCGTGTTGACATGCTGACTTGTTTGCTCACTCTAACTCAGCATCACATTCCAGGTCAGTCTCTTATTTGGTTTCACATCAATTTAGACAAAAACAGTAATTTCCTTGTCAGGCTCTCCTCCGACCTCCTGATGTTCACACCAGCACATGGTCACTCCTCACATGTGTGCTGCCAACATGGGGAGTAAATCATTACACAGCTTTCAGTGAATGAATTCATGCGTTAAAATATAAATCCTTCTTTTTAATTTCTCACTTCTTTGGATTTTCAGTTATGCAGACTCTTTCAAGTACTAGCCGAATAACACATATCAGACCTGGATATGGTATTCACAGCACAGACATTACTGGATATATAAAACTGAATGTAACAGTGTTTGCCTTGCAGATATCCCCAGAACTCAGCATGAGCCTCTGCTCAGTGGCTTTTCAAATATCACATGTTTTTGATTTATGTATTGCAGCTGATCGCTTCCTCTTATGTGCATGTGTGTTTGAGTGTGCTGAGGCATATTGCATGATTTATTTACTGGGGAAGAAGTGTGGTTTTCCAAATGCTAAAAATATCTGTCAGTGCACTGGTGGGCTTAATTATTACATGTATACAACTTGTATAGCATTTCCAGTTAGCATTGATAAAGTGCAGAGTTAAATTAGATGGAAATGCTCAGACATTTATAAGGAAAAGTAACAATAAAAATACATAGTTTTATTGTTTTTATTTTATTTTATTTCTCATTTTCAACCTTCAACACTTCACGTCCATAGCATTACTTTGCTGTTTTTTGTATTGGTATATCAGTTTTATATTGATATTGATATTTGTATTGAGTGTTGTGTGTTGATCTGTGCAGTGTGTGACGTCTGTGCTCGCTTGCATGTTTGTGAGTGTGCTCGCCCGCCTCTATTAATAGCAGACCTCCAGTAGCTGGCCCTGTATTAACACATGTTGTCAGTCAGCAGGCCAGATTATGACCCATCAGATTGTTAGACCATCTGGAAGAGAGGGGAGGGGTTTCCATACACTAACTCCTCAACTTCAAGATGGATGTAGACCATATAACTTGTCATGTGCATACAGTATGTGCTACATGATGGATCATTTCAGTTGAACTCAATTCCAGCTTCACCACTCACTCTTTTACTTCTGATCCCCGAATGTGTTCATTGAGCTCCTGCCTCTGAACACTTGAAACCACTACACAAACAATCACATGCAGACATGCTATCTATGGACATACACATCTACACTTATGGCCATACAGTACGCCTGCTCAAGGGTTATTTTTGATCTGTTAGTGTGTGGGACTCCTGGCATGTTGTACATACCTCCACCAGTGGGAACCAGGTGTTGGGTCTGCTGAGGCCCCACTGCAGAGGCACTAATCCTGGGTCACTGCTGGCCGTCGAAGCCCGAGGCCTGAAAGGTCTGTGTCACGTAACATGTAACCCGCTGCAACGCATCACTGCAGCCTCACAGAGGACACACATGTTCTGCAGATTCTGTCAACTGAAGGATTAACTGCACCACTCAGTACTGTATGTTCAGTATGTAGACATTAATCACACACACTCTCAGCTCACTGCAAACCCTGAAATCTTTGTATGGTTGTACAAATTGTTTAGCGTTTATTGATTTGTTTAAAAAAAAAAAAAAGGACACAAATAGACAGACATTAATCTGCAGTCCCTGAACAGATTTTAAAAGGCAACCTAAAATATCAAATTATTATAATACAAGAAATACATATAAGAGAGAATACAGAAAGTACAAATAATTAAAGTTTTTGTTCATTTCAATTTAAGTTAGTAATTGAAGTTGTGCAAGATTTGAGTTCAAAAGTGTTATGTATGAGTCCTGGAGAGGGAGAGGCAGAGAGGGTGGGGCACATTTGTGGATCTTGGGCAATGTAGAACAGCTGACAGTACAGCTTTGTACACACACATTACCACAGCGCACAGTAAGACTACTGCTCTGTCATCGAGTGTTTACCACTTCCTCCTCCTCTCCACTCGTCTCCTCCCCTCATCCGTATATAGTATAGTACTACATGCTCTAGTTGACAGCTCATGCCGAGCCAGCACATTCCACATTATTACTACTTCAGATGTTTGTGGCCCAGAAGCGTGCCGATTGGCTGAGCCGCCTCCGACACTGAGGCTACTGAGAGCCAATAGAGAGCTGGCTCTGGGGAGCTGGGAGACAGACAGTCAATTCAAGAGGAACTCCCTCTGCTGGGCAACTCAGAAAAAACCCTGAGTTTATCTGAACAGAGACACAACTGTCTGGTTATTTGAACACCTTTATGACTATTCACCTCGTAAAACAGGTTATATTTTTTATGTCTTAACACTTTCCATACTTCCACTGGCTGTATTTTATACTTTTTCCTCACTTTCTTTTCTTTCTTACTTGCCAGATGCATTGCTTCCTCAGCTACTTCTTTCCAGTCGTGCTGCTGTACAACCTCAATCATATATCAGTACGACACAGATAATATACAACACTACACAAACATAGACAGACAAAAACTGCTGGTCTAAAAACAAAGACTGTTTGCGATTGCTCCACAGCTCCATTTATCTCTGTGCAGGGTTGGAGAGCGTCCAGAGGCCTGGAATGAGATTCTGTGAGGTATCCGAGGGTGGAGCGTCCCGCTATAAAAATTCCCATGAAATGTCAGTCTGTTGAGTCAGACGGAAAGTCCAGTTCTTTGTGCCGTAAAAGGTGAGTCATGAATGTGTGTGTGTGTGTGTGTGTGTGTGTGTGTGTGTGTGTGTGT
>OOFC01050190.1:64307-110944 GCA_900323345.1 Pseudochromis fuscus | reverse complement strand
AGCTGTACCAGTTCCGCGTGTCAAACACTTGCTGTCCGCTTCCGGGGGTGGAGGCAGGTGTACCCGGTGTCTGAGCGCTGGTCCCCGGCGGAGGGAAGCTGCCCGGTGGAGGGAAGGGGAAGGCGGACAGAGCCACCCAGCTCTGCCAGCTGGCATAGCCCCAGTAATACTGCCACATCCACTGCTGCAACTTTGCGCAGTATTCAGCTGTAGCAGTGGTTTGCGGCTGTTTTGAGTCCATTTCTTGGCTTTTGTCAGGCGTCATAGTTGAAAATATTTACATAAAACTTCACAGACTTGCCTTATTTGACGGGGGGAGCCCTGTAAACGCGGTCAGGTAATCCTCCTGCGTTCCGGCCATCAGCTGTGAGCTGCTGCAGCCGTCACTACGTCTGTTTGTAAATACACGGTTTTCCGGGACAGCTCACTGTTACACATCACTCTCCACACTGGTGTCACTGTGTATTTTCAGATGATTCAAGTTAAACTATAACGCCTAATTTCAGATTACAATGACTACTTTATCAATGCTGCAGATATTAGAATAACACCATAGTGTTGTGAAAACTACTCGTAAACCCCCCTCTACTGTCAATAATGGTATAATCCGTTTAAAGGCGCGGTCAAATTCTACTTGGCCGATTCTTTTACAATTAAAAAATAAGTATGTTGCCATCCCGCTTTAAAAAATAGGAGTGCAAAACTTTTATTGACCTCCTCATTTTATGTGGCCACTGATTTAGTGGTAGTAGCAGTAGTTTATTCAATTCACTTCAGTTCAATTCAAATCAATTTACTTATTTATTAATATAAATCACAACAGAATCCTCTAAGGGAATTTTTTATAATAAGGCCTTACAATATCATCAGTTTAACATATCATAATTACCTTAGGGAGGGAAAAAAAACCCCTCCAGAACCAGACCCTGGCTGGGCAGTCGTCTGTCTCGACCAAGTCAGGGGGTCAGGAAAGGGCAGAGAGAAAGTTTCTTGTCTAATTTCATACAATGCATCCTCACCAAGTGCTATAGTTAATGTACTGCAACACTGAGGCTAGCTTGAAAGATAAAAGTGCCTATTATCCCATGATTTCACTAGCAAGAATTTTAATAAGGGTATTCAGTAGTGAACAACAGGAAATTCAATGTAAGCAGTTTATAAAAACACTAACACTTAACCACAAGTTTAAACTATGTAACGGACTGACTGTTTGCAGTCACGCTCATATTTCTTTGGCAAACAATGTGGAAATATTGTGCAAGCTAAAGATCGATGTAAGAGAACCTCTCCAACTGCACCACAAGAGAGCAGCAGAGGCCCGTTGATCTGAGTTTACAACACATCTACAGAATAACAACTAACAGAATAATCTATCCCGATAAATCTGTGTTGTATCTCCATATATCTGTAATAAGAGGGTCTGTAATCCTATTTATATGTTTGTACATTTTTCATGCTGTCTTCTTCCATGTATTTTTTTGCTGCATTTCAACATAAATTTATATTCTTCAAAAGAGTTTTGGACTATTTAGATGTGCTAGGAGTGGGAGCTGTGAGTTCTGGCCTGCAGCCATGTTCAGGAATCCCAAACATTTAAGCTGAGTGACAAATCAATAGAGGTCATTGGGGTCAAACACTCAAAACTCAATAGATGCTGGTCTGGAAATGGCTTTGACCTCGCCAAACACCTACACACACACACACACACGCACACACTCATACACACACACACACTGCCTCTTTCTTTTTCTTTATGTTCCCTTTTCTCAAAGATGACTGCACTCTGCATCAGTTTCTCACTTCTGTCTCACATTCCCCTCACTGTTGTGCCTCCACTTTTACTTGTCTCCATCACTTTCGTTGTCTTCCCCATCTCTCATTTTACCCCCCCCCCCTCCTGTCTGCTTAAAGGGGGAAGGGGGGGCATTGTATTTGCTGACTGGGCTGGCTTGACTCTTTGGGGTTAGGTGTTAGGTCTGCCAGTTTTAAATGATTGTGCCGGTCCTAGTGAATGGAGCCAGTGAGGCGGACACCAATCCGACCCCAATGAGCGTTATCCCAGTCGACAGAGGCCATACGATGACTGTGCCCAAAAGTAATCAGGTCCAAATAAAAGCTGTGTCCGGCAAACGCTGACCCCCATAGAAACCCAACAACCTGCTGGGATTACTGCTGTGGAGGTGTGTGTGTGTGTGTGTGTGTGTGTGTGTCTGGTTGGGAAAGTGTGTAGGCTGGAAGAGAGTTGAATGAACAGGGGAGTTTGGGTGACCTGGTTCCTTGTGGGCAATGAATCACCCAGAAGTCAAACCTTCACTATTGTTTTAAATTAACAGTTTGTATTTTTATTTTGTGGGATTCAGTATTTTTTCAACTCTTCTGCTACATTTTAATTCAATCATTTTTTCCTCATTAGACTCACGGCATTTTGAAACAAAGCAAATTTTATTGTTTCAACTTACATCTTTGTTGTTACTTTTTGAACAATATGTGTAATTAATAAACAGAAATCATATTTCTGTTTGATGTAAATCTGAAGTGTGCAGTGTGTAGGCTGAAATCATAGCTTCTGTAATACAGATGTACTTTTGTGAGTCAACACAACAGAATATGTTAATAATAACTTAAGTCTTTTTAAACATTTGAAATAGTTTATCCATGAAGCGGGACACTTGGGGCACTCGATTACTTGTCTATTTGGTCCATGACATATCTCTTCTCATGAGGTTACTGCAGAGCAAAGGTACTCAATCCTGGTCCTCGAGAGCTACTATCCTGCATGTTTTAGATGTGTCCCTCTTCCTACACACTTGATTCAATGATCGGGATCATTATCAGGCTTCTGCAGAGCTTGATGATGAGCTGATCATTTAAATCAGGCGTTGGAAGAGGGACACATCTAAAACATGCAGGATAGTGGCCCTCGAGGACCAGGATTGAGTACCTCTGCTGCAGAGCTTCATGATTGAATATTTGCACTGATCATTTTTTCTTCATGTCAGAAGGAAAATGTTGCCATCTGCCACGGCTGCACCTGAATTCCTGCACACGCACAGAGATATGTGTGGAAGACCATCGTCCAATTGATTTCTTTATTGCCTGTGTCGCTCTGAGAGTCTGAGCACATCTCACAGAGTGAGACAGACAAAACTGCAAGAAATACATTTATTGACTAGAACAGTTCACCCAGTTCATAGAGTTACTGTGGAGAAAGGTTGCTATGTCTGTACAAGATGTGTATCATCCTCCTAGACATACACTGGGGGGAACAAGGTCACAAAATAACCTTAATTTCTCTAAAACACACTTTATGAGCTGAATTTATTTTGTATTAGGTGTCAACCGAGATTCAGTCCTTGTGTGTCCTGATGTCTCTGACATTTCTGAAAGCAAAAATGTTCATTTATTTTAAAGGAATATGACAGATAGATGCAACATGTGGAGTATTTGAAATTCAAATCTGATGTTACAGTGTAGATTCATATTTTGGGAAATTGGGGAAAGTTCACGTTGAGTGTTAAAGAATAATACCAATACCCTTGTCATATCTATACACTACATTTAAAATTAGCAGCCAGTTAGCTTAGCTCAGCATAAAACAGATTGTACAGATTGTAAATAATGAGTTAAACTAATGAATTTGTTATGTCTATTCCTGTCTTTACTCTGAGTTGTCCATGTTAACCAGCTATTTTCTGCAGTTTTATACTGAATTAACATAATAAAGTGGTATCAATTCTATGAAATCAGTATAGACAAGTAATTAATCTGGCATATTTCCAAAAATGTCTTCACAAAATTGATAAAAAGAGCTGTTTTCAGAAAAGTCTGTTGTTGGTTTACACCAGAAATCCTACATGTAAGGGGTTTTTCATATTTCCTGTCAGAGCTGACCATCCACAGTGGTTGAAGTGACTGACTCCCACCGTCCTATGGAATTTAGCCACAGTTTATGTAAAGGTTTCATAGATAACAGCGTATCAGTGGTGTTAGCCAGTACTGATTTGGGAGCCATTACAAAAACCAGTGACTGCTGCATCTTCAAATGTATCATCCAGATAAGGCTGACAGAAAGCCCACTGGGGAAACCTCCACTCCTCCTCATGTGGGAACAGGAGATTTAGGTTTCTGCAGGATTTTCATGCAGGCATGTTGCCTCGTAAAGCAGGCACTGGTTTAAGTTCTTACGCCACACGAAGGTTGAAGAATGCGTCTGATGGGTCGCAGGTTAAAGAAATGAACAAAGCATTCGCCAGTCGCCCGGAGAATGTGGGGAAAGAGGTCACTCATGTCCCGTTGAGAGAGTGAGGAGGGCAGCAGTCATGTGATTTATGTATGAATTACTGAGACTGGTCCAAATTCATCCACCAGCTAAGATTAAGCTATGCTACTTCATTTTTCATTTTCCCTGTTCTTCCAAATAGGATTAATCTTGTTAGTTCACCAACTTCATGCAGAGATCAAAGTTTCTGTAATGTTTACACAGTTGTTCCTTTACTTTGATTTGGACGTAGAGTTTTTCTAATCTGATTTTCCCGTCACTACATTAACAATGTTGTAGTAATAATGACAACTTTTGTAGTTGAAACATCAAAAGCGTGACGAGGAACCACTATTTCATCTGCTGAGGCAGCAGAGGGACGTCCAGGCTACCTTTGGCCCAAACAAGAGAAAAGTCTCTGCTCTGTCTTATATGTAACAGTGAGAACCAATTAAGTAAATTATGTCTGCTTCCCTGGAGTCCTGACAGGAACACCCAAGGGGAGAACCACTGCTCTCCCACCAGCCTCTGGTTGGAGCAGATTTCCCTCATCCTCCTGCTCCAAATCACTGTATCCCTCACCCAGACCTCTGCACATTCACCTCACTGACTCCATCAGGTTCACAATGTTCTCGTTTTCTTCAATATTGGCATTTGTATGGTGGCAGTTGCTCTCTGCTGCTCCCTGTAGCACAAAGCAAACACATATTATTAAAAAGGTATTTAAATTAAACTACATTGAATTGCACTGTATTGTTTTTAATCATTATGCTGATGTTGGTGAGTACTTTGGTCTTCTTTGATGGGGTTGAAAAGTGCCCTATATTTGATTGATTGATTGATTGATATTTAACATACTCAGCTGTTCAAATGATAACAAATTCTGAAACTCTAAAATTAGCATCACCATGTCCCATTTTAACACTCGGCCCACGTCACCCACTCGTTTCCTTACGCTGGGGTAAGGATCCTAAGGTTTAGTCACATGCTCCATTTCTTTCCCTTCTGCTTTTTTTCTCTATCAAAATGCCTGACGAGACAAAAAGACAAGAGTTTCGATCCACACTGGGTGCTTGTTTGTTGAATGTGCAGCTGAGTTTTCTCCTGATGAGTTTCACACACACACACAGCTCAAACAGCTGTGCATCAATCGGTCTTAGATTAATGGTTATATGGTTAAATTTAATTAAAATCACACAACCCTGTCCTACAAATACATGAGCTGAAGCTTTAGCTGCTTCATATGTTTAATGAGAGGGTTTTACTGTACTTAGCATCCATCAGCCTTGAGTCTGATAAATCTTACGTGAAGGGTTAAGAGAGGTTTGCTGTTTAGGTTTATGTTGTTAAAGGACCTGTTTACAAGCCACTTGGAGAAAAGGTCAGCCAGTGACTAATGGTTTCCGTTTTCCTCCCGCCTATCAGAGGCTGCGGTTATCTCTCCAGTACATTGCAGGGAAGTGCATGTTGGCTGCAGCACGTCTCAAAGTGTCCATCAGACCGGGTTTTATGATGGCCTATTGTTCAAAGGACCAGACAATCAAGTACTAAATGTATAGAAGTGCTTAGTGTAGATAAGGACTCATGTCACAATATTTTTCTTGTGGCTGAAGTGAGAAGAAGGTTTATGAGATTCAAGGAAATGACACTTGTAACTGGCAGACTAACTTGTTTGTTTTGATCACTTTTAGACAGTATACAGCTAATGGGAGAGAAATCTTCACATGAACTCACAGGTCTACTGAACACAATGTGGTTTGATAACAAAAAAAAAGAAAAAAGATGTGAACTATTGAAAGCAGGGCAGACAAACAGCAGAGTCTGACCTTTAAAATATCAGCCATACCACCTGCAGCAGAAGGTCAGCACGCGTTTCCGCCTGCATACATATGGCATAGAAACCAAAACACAGCATCACTTATCCACAGCCCTCTGCACACTTGAATTCTGTGAAATCTTACAAATTGGTGCTATCATACACCGTGCAACAGACAGATCGCTGTATTGTCTGGCACCACAGAGCAAATGCTTCTTCTGGTAGAGAAAGAACACATTTCAGTGTCTGCTGCTTCTCCTGAACCCAGCAGCCTGGTTCTTTGCTGGGTCATGGAGCATCATCATAATTAATCTTACAGTTTTTAAATGATCTCAAGAGGCTTCGGAAAGATTAATTAAGATGTAAGCAGTCTGCAGAGTGTGTAAAATGCGTGCATCGTTTGGTTTCGCTGGTTTGATTGTGCAACAACTCATCGTTTGATGTTGTCTTCCCCTCACAGAAGTTCCTCTGGAGCTCTTCACGCTGTGGCCATAAAATAAACTGCTCTGCATGTTACAGTCACAGAGCTCTTTCTGTGAGTGGAGCACAAAGACGGCTTGATGTGAACAAACAGAGGCCGTCTACAGTGTTACTTCCCATCTGGCTTAATGTTGACACACATATATTCACCGTGCACACACACACACACACACACACACATGCTGATTTCAAAGATCACCCCATTCCTCGCTCCCGCCTCTCAGCATCACCCCCTCCAGATTACAGATCACATGTCCTGTCTCACAGTAGTCGCAGGAGGAGTGGTGGATAAGCCAAACACTGTGACGACTTTAACGGATCCGGAGCAGGAAAAAAAATAAAATAACACTTGCTGACTTTTTATTAGCATAGCCACACATTTCATTATCTATCTTTAGACACAGTGACACATCAACAGGCAGGTAATTGTGCTTGTATATGCAGAAAAGTTAGTGTTGGGTTGCAGTGAGGAAACCATTGTGTAGGTTTCTGGATTGCACAGTCTGACTTTAAAGATTTCCACCATCCTTCCTCTGAGCTATACAATCACTCGCTGGATACAATCACTCGCTGGGGCCTCGTTCTAAGCTAAACTTTGACAGGAACTCCTGCTGGGATGGCTTGAAAAACAAGGATTCTTTGTGGTGTTCCCAAAGCCCAAAATGTATTTCCTCGCATACAGTGCAGAGGCCTTTGAAAGCTGTTTCTGAGCTGCCTCTGTTCGCATTCTTCATACAGTGAGCGGCTTGACTGCATCAGCTTTATGGAAAGTATAGCTCCAGGTTAAAACACTGAGAACATTCGCAATTCTGAATGACTGGGGGTCAATCCAGGACTGATGCTTAGCCTCCTTTGTTATTGGGTTTTAAAAAAAAGTAGGCTAGCTAGCTATGGGTTTATGCAAAGCTGAACCGGAAACCATAAAATCTGGCTGGACAAACATTAATAGGTGTATAAGATGTCTGCATTCTTTACCTCACAGGGACCTTTGGCTTTGTTTTCACTGTAGCTTGTTTCCAGGCTTTGAATCACTGCTCACATCTCAGATTTTTCTTATTCAAGTATATTATTTTAGTCATATAATAAAGTTGATTATAAGGATACTTGTGAAAGAGGATAAACGAAAAGATCACTTTCCTGTCTGTTTTAATCTCACGCCACCAATCTATAAACTGTAAAGTAGTGACAGAACAATGTCTACCAGATTCAGAATTGAACAATGTTAACAAAGTCAGATCATTCATGACAAATATTTACATATAAACTGTTATTTCATACGTTTTGGAAGCAGTATCTGCACCTCTCTGAGTGTTTTGGGGAGGTAACAGAACAGACTGTGAAGCAGACAGGACACACATTGCATAACATGCAGACACTTGTTGATGAAATCAGAGTTTGCTCTTTAGTATAACTGGATTGCGAGGTTCAGTGGAAAGAAATCTTGTTGCATAGCAACCGGCCTCCCCTACAGTTCTGCGGGGCCTCGGCGGACATACTTCTTCTCAGCTGTTTTGTTGCCCTGGAGACTGATCTCTGGTCAGCATAGGTGTCGTATAGGTCCTGTGGAGAGGACTGAGATCAAACTGATGTGTATTCAGTGTTTTCAGTGACTGCGGAGGCAAACTTCACAGAAACTCTCCTTGGAAAGCAGGTGGAGATTTGACCTCAAGGCCATCCCCACCCTCAGGCAGAAACCTAAGCCGAAAAACATTGAATCAGAGCGGGATCTGTGCTGCAGGCGCCGACCAGATAGTCTTCAGTTTTCCTGAAACCAAAGTTACTGAGACTCAACAACAAGCCGCAGTGAGTGAGGGGGTGCAAGGCTGTGTAAAACTAAAACTCTGTTGCTGCAACTATTTTATTTAATATTTTTTTACTGGCACATTATGTTATAGTACAGTTTGGGATTTAAGGTCTCATTTGACAAGTATAACAACAAGCATAAAACCTGTTAAAGACTAAAGCAGAACAATGATGAGAAAGATAAATAGTATTTTCTTGAGTTATCCAATTACTTATGTTTCTGCCAAATTTATCGTCTCATCACAGTCATACAACTAAATTAAAAAACAATCTCAAAAAGGTAAACAAACCAAAACCTAGATTTATAGGCTCATAGCAAGATTGAGTTTTATTATAGTAGCACCTCTTTAATACATTTTATTGGTAAACATTGAGGGAAGTAAATTACCAGACTCATATGTTGCATGACAATTAAAGCTCATATATCATGTATGTTTAGCTCTGTTAATCCACTTGAACATGAAAGGTGTTTGTGCTCGACAGAGTTTAAGTTAAGGACAAGCGGAGGACAACCAGAGGAAGGGTGTCAACGCTACAACTCAAGTGGAGCTTTCCAGATGTTATGCAAAGGATGTGAGTTCATTCTTTTAAAGTCCAAGACAATCTCTCTTAACACTAAAAAAACCCCAGTGTCAACAAGATATATTTGTCGGCATGAGAACACACACACACACTAAAACATATGCAGCGATACATTGTGTGTGTCGTGCATGAGTCCCTTTAAGTAAAATATCATATGTCACATTGTTTTTACACCTCCTAGTCGTAAATGTCATAAGTTGAAAACAACACTGAGCCTCACTCCTGTGTTTCTCGTGGTGCCTTTGTGTTTTTTTTACTTTCCTCCCTGCCAGTTCACTCTCAGTGGGTTTCTCACTATCTTCCTCCTTCCTGAACCACTTCCTAATTGCACTCTGAAACCACTGTAAGGTTCACCTCTGTTGACCGTGGGCAGCGGACGAAGATCAGGACCTTTCCTCCGCAGTCAAATCCTTCCCTTTCTATCCTGTTTGGCCGACAGAGTATTATTTCAGATGGTCGGATGGGAATCTCTGCCTCACTGTTTACAGTTAGACTGTTATTGTTAAACGGTACAGCTCCTACACATTCAAACACCGAAGCTCGAATGTGTTCCTGTTTCCAAATTACATTTCAGATAATTAAGAAAAGCCACTGACCGTTGATACAAACTGCCTGAGATAAAACAGGGAGGAGGAGATCTGCCCCACTCCCTGCAGCTATCCAAACACAGTGACGACGGATGCCTGTGGATTACAAGCAATGCACCTGTAAGTCAATCCACAGCAGATGTGATCTGTACCCTCCGCCTGCCAAAGTGTTATCATGCTTTCAGAGCACTCTTATAATGTTCACACAAATTACACGGCAGCAATCACATCACAGGGGCTCTTCAGATCTTCAGATACAATTGATCTGAATTGATTTTATGCCTGGCCACAGAAGTGAGTGAAGTTTTAACACATCTCACTGTAAAAGGTTCACAAAGGACAAGCTAGTGAAAACTTAGTCTACTTATATTGATATAAATGGAGTGGGAGAGTCAGGTTTTGTTTTTTGTTTTTTTGCATTTATCACTGATAAGTCCTTGCAACTGTATATTCTACAGTATTTCATTTATTTTAACCCTTTAATGTCGAGCATGTCAACGGTGACAGGTCTGCACATGCGTCTTTGGATTACTATAATTATGTCATGGTTTACGCAATCAGAAAAATTCCAACGTAAACTGAAATCATGCCCTTTACAGTGAATATGGTGCAATTACAGTAATTTCACTAACATCTCTCCCAGAAGCTGGAAAAACAGCTGATTTATTATATACTGGGCGTTGTAAGACAGTATTAACAGTAACGATGAAACAAGAATAGCAGCAAAACACAAAAACGAATTTTGATTTTGGAGTTTTAGTGAACAAAAACACTGCAACTGCACATGAATGTTAGATTTTGTATGTTAACTTTGAATTTGAAATCAGAATAAGCATAAAAAGTCCAGGTGGAAATTTGGAGGCTCGGGTGTTAAAGGGTTAATGCATTATTTGAGCACATGTCTTATTTTCTTATGTCCAACAAAGACAAGACACAGTTATATTTTTGAATGTTTAAGATCATGACCAGATTAACTTGTTCTGAGGCTCAAAGCACAAATTTGCTGTTGGCCTCCTGAAAAGGAAACACAGCACTTTCGGTATATATAATAAAATAACAACTACATTTTGACTAGGGAAACTTGAGATGAGGGATCCATTAGAGCAGCGGTTCACAACCTTTTTTGCGCCACGGACCGGTTTAATGTAGGCATTATTTTCAGGGACCGGCCTTCAAGGTGTGGCAGATGAATACAGCGAAAATAGAATAACACGACCGGCATAAAAAGTTGTCCTCTTACCCTTTGCAAAGAAGCTCTCCTAAGACGTTTGTATTTTAGCCATTTTCAGTAGTTTGCGGGCGTATTTTTTGTCTATCCTATCTGACGTGATAGGTGATAAGTTTTATCACGTGACCGAAACAAGCGTATTGACTTGTCAAGAGTCAATGAAAAAAGTTAAAGAGAATCCGGTCGTTCCTTTCAAAATAAAATGTCTTTCAGGCTCTAATAATCAATGCAACGGAAGTTAGAGTTTTATTTATTACCTCCGCCAAGGAGGTTATGTTTTTGCCAGTGTTTGTCTGTCTGTCTGTCTGTCTGTCTGTTGGTTTTCAAAGTAACTCTAAAACCTACGGACGGATTTGGATGAAGTTTTCAGGGATTGTCCAGATGGGGATAACGAACAAATGATTAGATTTTGGAAGTGCTCCGCATCACCATCTGGATTCAGGAATTTTTTTAAGGATTCCCCTCGCAAACTCTCCTCAAAGGTGTCCATCTTGATATGCTAGCGCAAGCACAGTGCAGTTGCTTGTATTGATTTTGACACGTGCGCAGTTGCTCGCACCCTCCGTGCGACATTTACGTGACGCGGACCCTCGTGCACCAACGTGGACATGCGGACGCGGAATGTATGAATTGGTCTTAGCAGTTCTTGGCGGAGGTCTGCGCTTTGAGTGCTTTTCTAGTTCTTTCTGAGCGGCCCGGTAACAACTGCCCCACAGACCGGTACCGGTGCCTGGCCTTGTAGTTTTCTGACACAGCTTTCCTTATAAACTTGACTGCAATTAAATTATCAAAAAAAAAAAAAGAGTTCTGGAGTCTGGAGTAGTCCCCAGCTTTTTCCAAGTGACCCAATTTTGGAGGACAATCTTGATAATGTGACATTCTTCTTTTTGTGTTGGTTGGAAACAAGTTAAGTGAATAATAATGTGGACTGCTGGGTAGATTACAGTGTTTCAGTTCATGTTCAACAAATCCTTTAAAGTAAAATGTCTTCCACTGACACACTAACACAACTCCACCATATTGACCTTTTGCTCGCTGTCCACTGTGATATTCTCATTCACTTGGCACATCCCCAGAAATTCAAACACTGTACGTCCTTGACTGCTGCCAACTCTATTGTCCAGGCAAAAAGGAACAAGACCGTTGGCCCACAGTTCCACCTGGTTCAGCTGTTTTGACCATTAGCTCCAATCAGTACTATCGTCTCCCTTTCCTGTCATGGGAAAGTGGCCGTCACCCCTCAAACAATCTCCCCCAATGCAAAAAAAAAAAAAAAAACTTGACCAGCGGCCAAAGGGTGGGGACATCTGTGGGGACGACCCACAATGCATTTGGTTTTTTATTCCATCTCGCTGTACAGCTGCCAGTACATGTGCAATGGGAAATGTCCAACCTCCCAAAAAGGAAGAGGGGATACATTTCCCTACTGACCTCTCTGCGTGATGCTCGCAATACTTCTAAAAAGAGTTCACATTCCTCAAAGAGTCCCCGTCAACACATATCATATATCCTCAGAGCGGCAGGATGGTTTACTTTCTGACCTTTCAATAGGGAACATATTTGGATATTTTTTGCTTTTGTGTTCCTTCCAAAATAAGGAAGCAAAAAAAGATGTGTGCAACCCGAGGCAGCTGGAAAAAGCTGTAGCGTATGGACCAATAACCCCATTATTCATCAAGCACGGGAATAAACCATTAAGGTCAGGAAATCAGCTTGCCAGATTAGGTGGTATGTTCCCATTAGAGCACATATTTGTACTGCATTCCTCAACATGGTCTAACGGGTGGAATGCTTTCAAGAAGGACTGAATAATTGAATGTGAACGTTACATCACTAATAAACCACACACAAACTGACTTACTGACCACCACCACTTATTAATTCATCAAACTCACAAAGACACACTTTTTTTTTTGACAAATTTTGGTTCATTTTTATTCAAATCACCACAACAATTCCATATGAAACCAAATGTGTCATGTTGGAGAACAGAGGCACAGATATTTGATTTTGGCAACACAGTGAGGATAAAGAATAAGAGGAGCACAACACGCCTTTACTTTATAGTTTGGTATTACGCTCATTGAACTGAGCCTGTCATCCAGCAATGCATCTAAAGAGTGAGCCCGGAGGGACAGCATCATGCCTCCTTTACGTATGTCCTCACCGCGACCACGTCTCCCATTATGCATTTCTGTGAGAAAAGACACACATCAGGTGAGTTCAGGGACCAAAAGACACTCTTGTACAAAGAAGGTGATGAGAAAATCTTATAAATGCTTTGAGTACAGGGCAGATCTACACTTTTAGCATACTTTTTTTTAAACTTTGGATATAGAAATTGATTTCTTATGATATAACTCTTCCTTGTTGTCAATTTAGCACTTTATTTTATTTTTGGGTCATGCTGTACAATTGTTCACCTCAAGATACAAGAGGGTTTTTTTCTATTTTTGAGCTTTCTGAAACATAGGCAGGATGATTTCACACACCTGCACAATTAGACCTCATAGAAAACTAATATGTATCTATATACAATTCTAATCAAAAATCTATAACTGAAAAAAAATGTTTATGACTAATTAAGTAATTAGATCATTGGACAAACGAAAGACCAGAGAAATAAATCCTTACCGCTATCAATTTCCCATCTGAGATCTCCCTCTCGATATTCGTTTCTTTACCATCCCAGCTCTGTTTCTGCACAAGTTTACCGTTCTCCAGAGTCACCACGGTCTGCAGGGTACAACACAAATAACAAGCTGTTAACTCCAGCACAGAAAAACACTGAGATTGCACTTCTCCATCCTCCTCTTCCGCTGACTACACAGACTAACCCTTGTCTTCCTGTCGTCTGCGGTCGTCTCATCAAACGGCTCGTTGAGCTTGAACTTGATTTCAGTAGTTTTGAAGGTGCTCTGAGATTTCAGGCATATAAGCCCCTGGTCGTCCACGCTCACTACTAAATTGGGCTTGGTCCTGTTGCCCACCTGCCGGGTTGCAAATCCCACGCCTGCAGAGTGGGGACAACAAAAATACATTAAATAAAATTTGAGAAAACATTTCCAGTCTATTTTTTTAAACGTGATGTTCAACTACAGATGTGACAAAAGCGATATATTGATATGAAAAACTGAATTAAAAGGCTGACAAAGCTAATTCACGCTCTCTTACCAATTGCTTTCATGTAGTCATCAAAATTCTCACTGGAAACCATCTTCCAGGTCCCAACAAACTTCTCAACCATGTTTGCAGTTTTTGATGAGGTATCCTGAACAACAGACGATGTGCTCTGACCGTGGATCAAACTCTCCTCCACTGTGGGAACAAACTCCGAGCGCTTTTTAAAGGGCCAGTCCGCTTTTCGGCACCGCAGCAGCAGCCAATCACAACTTGTTACGTCACATAACGGAAGTCTGAAAGCCCGCCTCTAGAGAGCAGCATCTTTAACGAAAGTGGCTTTTCACACAGAGGTTTTTTGATTATTAATTTCTACCTATAAATATATTACCTACACTTATTTTAGTAATCAATAATCATCTTGTTATTTTTATTCTAAAATCTAAAATAAGAATCAATCATATCACCAGGCATCTGTTTGTATTTTAAGCTAAATTGGCATCTAACATAAATAGGCTGCTAAACCTAAAACCCTATGATTTTCACCAGGTTAAACGAAAAAGTCTTGCGACTCCAGGGTAATAATTATTTATCATTAATATTCCTTTAAAAGTCCCTTGTCAACTTTATGTCCGAGATATATGAGTAGTGACCACTGGTTATTAAATTTACTAACGCATTGTATATTAGTTTATTAGTATATTAGCTATAATTAATTAAATAAATTCATTTGATTGGTTTAACCATTTATTTCTAACACATCTGCACACAATCCAAACCCGAATCCATACATTAACTTATCATTTACAGCTGTAAATGTACAGCTGCCTAATAATAGAAGCACTTTGTTCATTTTATTATCATTTTTTAACATTAGAACTCGCCTGTTATAAATAACACAGTATGGATTATTAACATTTCAAATTATTCTATTACAAACAGAATGATAAACATGCAATTGGGACATTTTACAACCTTGTTATATATGTGTTTCTTATTAATGAGTTTATGACAGCACAAATAATAATTAAGCTGCTATATAACATATAGAACCGCTACAATTACTTTTAAAATTTGATGGATACGTGTTTCATCTTTCCAGGTAAAATTATTGTAAAAATACTGTTTCTATGACAACAGTGGATGTGAATAGAGTAAAAACATTAGTTTACAGATGGTACTGCAACAGATGGTAACAAGCAAAGGGGGCAGGATTTTAGTTATGTGTGACTGGGTGAAAGGTGTTTTTTTCAGTGGGAATGCATCAAAACTCTGTGCCAAATTACATTTAAGCCTGCTGTGTCAAAGGTTTGAGCTTGCATAATGTCCCCTCTAACACTGCAACGATCTCTTTTATAAGCAAAATGTCAAGGCAAGGACACAGTGTGACTGTAGAGTTCAGCACGTTCTCTTCGCATTTTAATTGGTTTCTTTAATGTGGAGAAAGTTTGACAGCGGTTAAGTGCAAGTTATTTACAAAAAACATCTGCCACAATTTGATCATTAAATGAGAAAGTTACTTCATATAGTAAAACAAAATGAAAGGCCAACTACACCGGAAGCACGTTTCCAATTAAATATTTTTATTGTACATGTCAAAGAATATACAGAGATACATAGAAATGAATTCAACAGATATATATCAAACAGGAACATGATCATTTTTTCACTCCAGCTTTTTCCTGTGGGTCCTTGGCTGCACATTGGGACTGAAATACCGTCAGCATCTCATTGAACAACAAGTTTCCTCCCTTCATCACCAGCCTGTCTCCATCTACTGCAGAAAGGAAACACAGAGATTCAATGAGATGACTCACAATGATGCAACGTCAAAGGAGTACAAGACGAACAAAGTTGAAAAGTTAACTCTGTGCAACAGTCACATTACACACAATAGGGGTTAAAAGAGTTCTGCTGACCTATGGCAGAGATTTCTACTTCTGGTAAATGCTTGGCTCACTGTGTAGGAGTGATATCCATCAGCATAAAATTCCAGGACTAGGTCATACGGCCCTGAGCTGTACACACCAGAGGTTGTGCTGTATTTACAAGAGTTACTTCTTTGTCTTTTTGTGCTTAAAGAACAATCACAACGGTTAAAAATTTAAAACAGATCAAATTTATCTTTGAAGTGTCTGCTCAGGTGAGCCATGTAGCTGGAGGCTGTCTCGCTTCTGTCCAATTTCAAGAAATCAGACATATCTTTACTGCCATTATAACCACTACAATGATGTCTCCTCTCTATTCAAATGAGGATAAAATAAAGCGAAAAAGTGAAAACTGGAATAAAAATGAATAAAATACTGAGCATAAATATGAGGAGGAAAGAAACAACAGTAAAAGGATACGTTTCTGACTATGTGTGTTATATCTACACAAGGAGGTAGTTGGTGAGTTCAATAAATAGCTTCTTATTTACAGTTTTGTGCAAATGGTTAGATAATTTACATTTTTTTTATGTCAGTGCAGTCTCTGAGGGTGTGGTGTGTGTGTTAGCCACAGTCTCCTCTTTGGTGTGTGTATGCGAGTACATTAAAATAGTCAGAATAATAATAGCCAAAGTTCTGAAAGTATGATGAATGCATTTTATCTAATATTTTGCCTGTGTCTTTAATTGTCCATCTCTCAACCCAAACTCTGTAAATGACTCCAATATGAATGCGTTCTTTACTCTACTAGTTGAAGATTAGGAAAACAGCAGGAAACTAAACTTCACATGGTGCAGCCATGACCACACTATACGTGAAGTCTTGCAGTTTAATACCTTCCCACACACTTTTAAATGAGCTCAATACTTTCTTACCATAAGTAACATCCACTATGGGTTCAGACTTGTCGTGTTTTACCGTAGCTACCACCTCACAGTTCATGTTGGTAGATCGGACCTTCTCTGAGGCCACCAGGGCCAGAAACTCTCTGTGGACCAAAAAATAAACACATTTTAGAGTTATCACATTACAGCAGAGGGGGGAAGTAACTAACTTCGCTGTATGAATGAACAGCACAAATCTTACTGGTAAGACATTACTTTGATTTAGTAAAGCATGTCTGCAAATGTGTAATAAGTTATTACACATTAGTAACAGATTACACAAAATGAGTAAAAGATTGCTTCAAAAGTTTTATAAATTGCCATAAATAACAGAATACTTTAAATCTCTAATATTCTTCTGTAAAAGTGTAAGAAATTGTATTTATTTTTTAAATGCATGACTATAAATGTGTAATATATTACTCTACTAAAGTAATAGATTAGATTACACAAAAGGAGGAATAGATGGCTCCAAAACTGTGTAAAAATGCTTTGAATGGTTAGAAGAATACTTTAAATTAGTTAAAAAAATACTTTAAACTACCAAATGATTACTCAGATAATGTCATGCAATACTATAAATCTATATTAAATTACTTACACCATTAATAGTAATAATCAATCAGGGCATGGCTACAAACCCGATAATCAGAATGACCAAAAGCCAGTCCAGCCCATTATGATAGATCAGGCTTTTAGTTGGCTACTGGTTTTTATTTGAGGAAATATGATGGTTTACATCTGTACTAATGACTTACTCTTTAATAAGAGATTAGTAGAATGGTGTGAACGCTGAGGAAGCAGACAACAGAGATGCAAATCTTCCTTGGACTGGAACTACATCTGCATACATTCAGCTATAAAACATTCAGATTTTAAATGTTCATAATATTTAACTATTTTCTTCTTCAGCTTTTTCACTGTGTATCAGACTCTCCTGTCGGCTTCTCTTTATTTGATCCTGAAATAATGAGGTTAATGAGGTTTGGTCCTTCCCGAGATAACTCGTGTTAACCCGAGTTGTCTAATTAGCCTGAGTGAGTGTGCAGGACCTTTTTGTTTAACACTACTCTACTTAAAGAATTTGCCCGATGTGGGACGAATAAAATATCATCTTATCTTATCAAGCAAATTACAATTTATTTTTAAATGTCAGACCTCATGTTAAAGGTAGTAGAAGTGGAAATAAATTAAAATGGGGTGAGGAAGGTGATGGGGCTCTATGGAGAAAAATAAAGATCTCTTGTGGGTAGACCTAACCTTCTGGTGGTCCCTGCTGTTTGGAAACACCATCGCTGACGGTTTCCTTATTGTCAAATTACGACGTTTACCCACAGCACTGACACACAAAACGATTCACCGACACAACACCGACACTAAACACGCACTTCTTACCGTGTGGACCGCACATTTGACTCGAATGGACAAAACTGAATGGCTATTTTCTTCACAGCCTTCAACACCACGGTAGCTTTCTTGGACGCCGCCATATTTGCTGTGACCTCTAACCCCTCCACAGAGAGAGATGACGCTGACTGACGTCACTAGAGGGCGCCAGAGGATAAATAACTCGCCTGTGTTCGGCAGTAGGCTGAAAAATTAATGTATATCATGTACAGAAATGTCACTAATAGGCTTAAGGAGAGATTAAAAGTGAACAGTGGATGTTTAATAAAACAGGGCAAGAGAGGCCCATTTAAAGTGGGAATCTGTGATGAAAATGATTCAAATATTCAAAGCCCTTACCAAAATTTCAAATTGTTTTGCATTCATTTGTGAACGGATGCTGAAAAGTCATTGTCATTAGGTTTTTTAATATCAAACAGCACTGTTAGTTTACTCAGGCTACTTATGGTGTAATGACCTCACCACAGCTAGTAGCATGCCCTTGATATCAGTAATTTTATAATACAACATAGTTAGATCTATGTAAACAGTAGCATCTTGTTCACAATGACATGACAAAGGTCATTGAAGCAAACTCAGAAGAAAACTGACTGTGGCACCTTCCTATAATCATCACTATGTCACAGGACAGAATTACATTAGAGGACCGGTGGGAGGACGAGGGTTTGTCAGGAACTAAGTCAATAAAGGAGGTGATGCTCACCAAATAGACAATCAAACAGACACATCTCATAATCAAATAGACATGGAGGATGGGAAGTGGTCCCCAGTCAGCACAGCTTCTGCATTCAGCAGATTAAAAAGGTCAAAAGTCTTTCTGAGTATGAAAAGAGTATTTTAATGCATTTTAATGCAGGTTTAATGCAGGTTATGTATTGTATAAAAGAATGTGTGTATACTGGAGGAGTTTGCAGCATCAAATCCAAACAATCATTTTCCACTTGTGGGTAACTATGGTTTTCACATTTGATTTTTACAACGGAGAGTTGTACTCTCCTGTGTAACCATGTGGGTGTGTATCTTAGGAACGCTTTTCATATGAATTCAACATGTTTAAAAAAACCTGACGATTACTTTTCGGTAGTCAGTTATTGTTTTCTTCTTTCGTTAAATTAGTTGTTTTGACTGAAAAGAAAAACAAGCAACAAGCTAATCACCTTATCTGCCCATTCTGTATTAAACTTTACCACTGTGTTTGCACTTCCTTGACCTCAGCTCGCTACAGCTGGGTATTTATAGGTACACTGTTTTCAGGGCGTGTGAAGAACAAATGTGTTATTCTCAGATCAGTACACCCGACAGTGTACAATTTATCCTAACTTTAACACGCCTCAAGTCTCTTTCCTGAATGTACGACAGTCCGACCCAGCCTGTGACAGTGGCGGCACGGGGCTCTAAATTTAGACATACAGCTACTGAAAGGCAGAAGCATTTCCTACACACACACACACACACACACACACACACACACACACACACACACACACACACACACATTAAGCAGTTGTACTGTACAGCAATAAGAAAGTGGGGGAGAGGGCACTCAGAAACAATGAATTCTCAGGGGGACTATTGACCTCAAAGAAAAAAAGGTATTGTGTTGGTGTAGGATTTCATCTATTGCAGTCGCTGCCTGAGCACAACAATAAATTATGAAATGGTCCTACAAGGAAACATTGGTGTTTAGGATGCTCTGCTTGTGTCCTTTTTAAAACTATTAGGACTACTTGGCTCTATCATTGCTGTTTCTGTGAGTTGTTCCTAAAAGTTTGTTGGCACAACTGCTGCTACTACAACACACACAACCTCTTTACTGCACTATAACATAGGTAAGTTTGTGACAAAAATCTCATTCTTTGTTATTTGTACCTTGGGTGATATCCAGGTTAAGTACTGACAAAGAAACTGTAATATTATTAGAATGTTAAATACAGAGCTGCTCTCTATAAGGATGAATTGAGAATGATTGTAACAATATGTAAATGAATGCTCGAGGGGTTTCTCATTCTCGTCTGGAAATACCAGTAAATTTGCTTGTGGAGCCAAGGTGTTCCCCCCATCCCCCCTGGAAACTAATACTCAGTATGCCGGGAAGTAGCACGTTGGTAGTACTGTATTCATCATATTCACCACACAAGTGTTTTCTAAGGATATCCAGGAGTCATAAGGGTGTTCCCAGAACTATTTGTTACAAGATCACAGTTTCACTGACAAAACTGCTACTGCATTCATAGTATTGAATTATATTTCTCACTCTTTATATGCTTTTCCTGAACATATCAAATATAAATTAGTATGAAACTCATAAATCATGAGCCTCATAAATCATGGAACTTATAAATCAATAAAAAACAAAAACTTTTTCCATTACGTTCCTCAGGGCAATCTGTTCTGTATAAAACCACAATTACGAAACTCGTGTCTCTGCAATGAGTGACAAGAGCATGACAAAGCGTTTTATGGTCTGAGAAAGTTTTAGGAATGTTTTAATGATTAGTAACAGTAGTTACACAACAAAAATATTGTAAAGCAGCTGTTGATGGTTGTGATGACTCTATTCAGTGCATATTGATTTTAAATTAGTTAGTAAAATATTGGATATCAAACAAAACATTGGAAAAAGTGTAATTCCTGGAAGCAGCTAAGGTTTCTTTTCACCCCTAAAGGTCATGCGGTGAAGGTGTGGCCTGCTGGGAATCAAACTGGCAACTCAAGCCTGACATTAACATCCATGCGGTATGCGGCCAAACCACTATGTTATCAGGTCGCAAGAAGAGAGAAAGCAACTGGAATGAAGTTGACCACACCCCGAATCCCATCCTGCTGACCTCTGCTCAAAAATAACAGTAAAAAATACAAATATTGAAATATTCCCACTGTGTATCTGCTGTATAGAAATAATAAACTGAACTTGATTGAATGAATTTATTCAGTACAAATTGAATGTACAGTCAAAAGTACAAACATTAAAAACTTACGAGGGTGACACAAGAAAGTGAAAACACTTATTTCCATTGTGGGCCTTGTAGTGAAATACTGGTGACAAAAGAGGGATGTACATTAAAAATAGGCAAAGGCACAAAAATACACCTAGAAAAATAAACTCTGACTGAATAAAACAATGAGAATGTACAACCAAGCCTATTACAAACTAAAAGGTAATAAAAAGGTGTAAATCAGACTCTTTAATATGATTTTTAAAACTATTTTTGCGTGACACAGTTTTGATGTGGCTAGCTAAACGAACCATGATATGACACCAGTGTATGAGAGAGAGGTTTGCCCAAAGGATTTTACAGAGGGAATAACTACAGATAACTTAAGGCTAAATGCACAGCTTAACAATATTAAGTTTGACAACACTTCCCAGAATCCTTTGCCATGCTTCCTTATCAAGCTATTACCACACATGAAGAAATAAACAGGACATGAATTCACAGAAAAATGAACCTGTAGCCCATCTAAGCAGCATAGAAATGACCGACTACATTTCCCATGAAGCTTTGCGCGGCCGCTCTCCTCCTCCTCCTCCTCCCAGCAGCGTCCAGGCTGGCGGAGCGCAGAGCGGAGCAGACTGAACGGAGGACTCCGAGTCTCTGTCGTGTCCTGAAATGCGCGCAGACTGAAACAACGGGTCGCACCGCTCCGTGGACAGACTCCACTGAAAACCCCTCCACTCTCACGTGTTTGATGCAGCACCGGGGGGATAGGATAACACAATAAAGGCTTACTGAACAAACCCAGCCACTTTCTCTTCACCCCGCAGCCGCTGAATGCTGCTTCTGTTTTCTCTGGTAAGTGCTCGTTTTCACATCTTCACACCAGGGTGTAAAAGTTGTGTTGTTTTCATGTGGTTGTCTGTTATTATTTTTTGTGGGCCAGTGTGCGCGTGTGTGTGGAGGGTTGCATTGGGAAACTTCACTGACAGTGAGGAGTGTGGTGGAGTTGGTACTGCGGCAGCCTCGGTGGTCGCAGTGAAACCAGATTCATGAAGCAGTGACAGTCAGGCTGAGGCAGGGACTTGTTGCCCTGCTCACAATAAACAATGCATATTTTCTTGACATTGCTAATACAGCATCTAAGCTGCAGTTAGAGCTTCTTGCATATTGTTATTTTTTATCTTATGAAACTAAATTCTGGGAATTTACTGCATAGGCTTTAAAATATTTATCCCTGCTGTTACTCCTGTGGTGTCAGTGTGTGGTATAAGGCTAAATATCCTTCATGTGATTTGTTCTGCTATGGGAAAGTAGTTGGTCTTTATCACAGCAATAAAGCCTCGATTTGTTTTTGAGATGCACATCAACTTCCCCAATGGTGCTTTTAGTCTCTCTCTCTCCATATACTCTGTGGTTGGTCATGTGTGCAGATGTTGCTGAGCCCTGTGGACATCCTCAGACTTTTATAAACAGCCCTCCTCATTAACACTGACAGCCTCTCTTCTTCCCTCTTTGTAGCTTGAAGCCGGCGTGCATGCATGCATGAGCAAACACACTGTATGTGCATATATGATGCAGATGGAGCAGAGGCACCACACCTTTCCACATCCAGTCCTTCTCTGTATTTGTGAATAATAATTTTGTCTCCACTCACCATCCAAATAAATAAACACCCTCTTTCACACTCTTCTTGAGTCCCCCCCCCCCTTTTCTCATTTCTCTCTCTCACACATGTGCACACACATGGGCGAACACGGGAAAACGCCACCTTCAGAAAGCGCCCCTCCTTCCGTCTGCGTTGATGTGTTTGGTTATTGAATACGATGTGTTGGCAGCACATCTACCCTGCAGCAGCCAGGCTTTCACAGAAGTTGACATTCACTTCAGCAAACACAATTTGCACTTTGTCTTAGCTTCCCTTTACATTCACTGCCCTTCCCTGTGTCACTTGCTAAACATTAATGAATGTGTTTTATTTTTTCCCTCTGACAGTATCTTTTGATTACAACATGGTAAATGAATAGCCACCTCCATCACAACACTGGGAACAGTTGTGTTTTCAATCCTAAATGTGTCACCACCATTAAATTAAGTAACACTGGATGGCAGCGACAGTAAATACCATTGAGTAAAGAAGTCAAAGGATTTCAATGGTGTTAATTTTTTTTAAATGCTCAGTGATTATATGAAGTACATAAGAAAGTAGCTTCAGGCTTTTGCAGCTCATAACACGCACATGTCAGAGGGGTCGGAGCGGGATGTCTGCGTGTCACTAAACCTGCCACTCTGTAAGCAATTGACTGTGTGCTGGCAAATGTAAGGGGACAGCAGCGTGGCAAATGCTTTGTGGCAGTTTTAACTTTGGAGTATTCATAGCGTGCTGCTAATGCTGGAATTTGGATGGAGAGGAGGCCGGGTGCATGCAGCTGTTGTATACGTGTGACGGGAGAGGAGCACCAAGAGTTCAGCACACTGACAGGCCGGTTTCAGTGCAGGGTTATATCTGAATGTTGGACCGCCAGTGTCTGAAAGTTGCAGAAATTGTCTCATGAATGTTGTAGAAATGTGTGATGAAGAGGACGCTTTTACTCAACAGCCACGTGACTCCAGTTAAATCTCAACATACACACTAGTTTTTGTCACTTTGAAGTCATTTTTATACTTATATCTCCAATAAACATCAGAAAATAGCTAAAGTTCTTCTTTTTTATAATTTTACAGAGCTTTTTATTTTCCTTTTACTGATTGTCCATATAATTTACCCAGTTTTTAGATACAAAAAATAAAAAAATAGAAAATAAACTTAGATGTGTAATGTAAAAATATGAGTTAAAACTTAATATGATTGGTTTACACTCAAATGGAAGCATTAGTTATGTATTTTGTACACAGATCTGTTTGTGAATTAACAGATATCTAAAATAACTATATAACTACAATGACTAAATGTGGTTTTATCAGTTGTGTTACTTTTACACATGCAAATACTCTTTATTGGTCATAAACAATCCAAAAATCGCATCAAATTTCATTTCCGATAAACCATTTTCCCTTATTTTACAGTATTTCTGACGCTCAGCTGCCAGAAGAGTACTTTCTTTTTTCAATGCAAAATTATCACTTGTACTATGTTTTAATAAGGCAAATTCACTATGTAGTTGTAATCATTTTTATCTGGACATATAATTCTGACTGGTGAAACGGGTAGGTCAGGTGCTGGTGTGATAATATCTCTGATAAAACTAGAGTCCTAACTGTGGTAAAATGACTTTGCAGAAAGTCATTTGCATACCTAGAACCGCTCAGTATTCAGGAGTGATGCTGAACAGCTGCCTGTAGCTCTGCTCTCATTAAAACTGGTCATAATGTGTCTGGTCTGATGGAGAACTCCATGATGTTGCAGCGCTGGGCCTGAAGGTCCTGCTCCTGCTGCTCCTGCTGCGGCTCAAAGGATAAAGTGTAATCGCACTCTGTCCGACTGCTGTGCAACTACAGTTTCATCATAGGCTGTCAAGATGTCGTTTAGCAGACTACACACATTTCACACTCACTTAGGCTTCAACAAGCAAACCCCCCCCCCCCTCCTCATCATTGGTAGGCAAACAGTGCAGTGTTTGGCTGTTCACCCCGAGTTTTACAATTACCTCGCATGCCCCGTTTGACACCCCGGTCCATCTGAGACACACACCTCGGGGAATAACAGCGAGGATGGAGTCTGGAGGAAGCGCGTGTTGCCGTGACTACCAAGGAGTGTTTGCTGAACGTCAAGCTTGCTTTAAATTGAATAGGATTCTATTATGAAAATGGAAAAAAACTGTTATGTGCTGCTGCTGCTGCTGCAAAGAGTATTTGTTGTGTCAGTGATGTGGAACAGAGCAAAATGGAGGAGCTAAATGTAATTATTTTCCCTTTTGATGCAGTTGCCGCGGTAATGGTCAGGGGGGGATGTTTGAGCGATAAAAGCAGCGAGATAGATCAGAATTTTTTATGTTTTTATGGTGTTTGCTGTCGCGTAGGCACCAAAACATCAGGGAAGTAGTTTGCATATTAGCATCACATATGTAGTTTTAGAGAAGTAACAAAACAGAACTCGCTGTGTTTGGAGTTTGTGGTGTAATGTTGGTTTGTTTTCAACTTGTATAAAAGTTTAAGAGGCTGTGGCTTCTCACCTTCTGTGGGGTTTTCTTGAAGAAAGAGGAAACACATCGCTCTACCCGGTCATTTCAGAGTCAACAAGATGTGGTTAGGTTTCGGGTGATGCTGTATTTGTTAGCTGCAAATTGTCAAGGAAACGCCCATGTGTGCAACAGTAACTTGAACTTAGATGTACAGAGGGCTGATGTAACTGAGCTGAAAGTTTCCAGGCCCACCTCCCACACAAAGCTGTATATTCACTATCACCAGACTGCAGCGTAACAAGTCTGTGTTGGATGTTTCTCTGTGTTTTAAATGTTTGATCATCAGCAGCACAATGCAGTGATGCTCATCTATCCCCCCCCCCCACCTCGATCTGAACTTTTGCTCCGCAGGGTTTGTCATTTTTCGACTCAAACAGAGAAGCAGCTGCTGATGGTGAAGTAATCATTAACTTCACACTCGTTCACTCCAGCCAAATTAAGGTTGGTGGCTAAAGTAACGCCTGGTGTCCTCTGCTTGTGAAGATTAGAGTGAGAAATGAGACAGAAACACTTTCAATCACAGAGCGAAGGAGGGACTGAGCAAGAAAAAGCTATTAGACGGCGGCTGTGACAGATGAAGAGAATAAAAAATGAGAGAGCGATTCTAATAATAAAAAGAGGATATTGATCTACAGTGAATGAGTTGGGTTATCACTGCTGCTCCTCTCCGTCTCCTCAACACTATTGACCCTCGCACAATTGATTTTTCATTTGTTCCCTACAATGTAAAGGGCACTCTGTATACTTTTTGAAATCCTATTTGTGGCAGTTATCACAGCGCCCAAAGTGCCTCTTCTTCACAAGGGGGGCAGGAACACAATCTTCAAAGTGGGCACTTGACAGTCTCTGTGGATCTTCAACAGGTTCAGAGCTGTGTTTGTCTCAGAAATGCAAATTAACACTGTAAAACCACCAGCATGTGGCTAAACACAGCTGACAGGTATTCATTCTGAAATAGCTTTTTTTTTTTTCTTCCCACGCCTCAGTGAGATCAGGAAATGCTTCTTGCAGCTTATTTAAAGGAGGGAAACCACCTAATATTCTCCTGAGCTTAAATATTACACAAGGTATTTGATGATGAATCAAAGCGTTGCACAGTGATGAATCTCTTCTTCAGAAAAAGGTGACTGGAGGTTAGAAAAACTTCATCAGGCTTCTGGTGGTAAACACAGTGTGACTGGAGGAGAGGAAAGTTGCATCCGTACATTTCACTTCTAATGAGATAAAAAGCCACTGAGCTCATTATGTAAGCATACCCAGCTGAGGAATGTCAAGTCTCACGTGTGTGTGTGTGTGTGTGTGTGTGTGTATTTGCAAACACCACTTCACTCTTTGTCATAGCCAGACTTGTTTGTCCTGACGTACAGTGGTTGGATTCCTGCCTGATCACGCTGAGAAATGCTCACTGTAGCCAGCCCAAACACACACACACACACACACGAGCACAGGTTGTTCAAATACACACACAGAAATGAACCCACATACACTATGTAAACACACACGAAAGCCCACAAAAAAATGTCGAACTTTTGGCTATGCACCAGTTTCCACTCACACACATGTTGGAGATTTCTTTCATACATACAGTGTATAGAAAAACACACTGTGGCCCGTAGCCATTCTCCCAAGGATAACAAGGTGTTTCAACTTGTGTTCGCTGGCTCTGCTGCTGTGTGTTTGTGCTGTGCTGCAGCTTCTCTGTCTCTGCTGCGGCGCAGGAGCCGACCTCACCTCTGTGCTACAGAGGAGGAGAGGAAGAGTGTGGCGTGATCGAGGCAAGCAAACACTGTGGATGCAATTAATTGAGATTGCCTAGAAGGAAGCTCTAATGGGAAATCAAAGTCCCTCTTCCCCGAGAAATGTGGGTAATACAAGTTGTTATATATTCACCCCCTGTTGTTACGATCCACGTCGAGGGAAGGGCTGGGGAGTGTGAAATGATTTGCATGTCTTGTGTTGTGTCTTGTGTTGGAAAAGATGGAGCTTTATTCTGAGCTTTCAATCCAGTAACACAGTCTCATACTTACTATATAGATGTATTAATCCTTTGAATGTAAAACGGACTTCACTTAAGAGGCACATATTTAGCTTAGTGGATTACAAAGTGCTTTAAAGTAACTCTGGTCTGGCATCAGGAGCATTTCCACGTTCAGTATCACTCAACAAAGGACACCAGCTCTCATCAGGAAAGTGTGGATTTCTCAAAATATTGAAATGACTTAAGTTGTGAAGTTTTAAAAAGTCAATAGGCGCATGTGTGTGTCCAGATCATCCAGATAACCCAACTCATGAGTACAGATTTTGTACTTTCAGCTGGAGACCTTGTGATCACCTCAGTAAATTTGGATTAGTGGACTTTAATGTCTGTGTAGATACTTAATGTAAGGTGTATTTACTTAAACGTCGCTGTGTGTGCCTCCAGTTTCTTCCCCTCGGTGTCACAAAAGTCACTCCTCCGAAGCCTGGCTGCATTTCATGGACTCTAAACTGGTTTTACTTTGTGTGCCACAAGGCTGGCATTTACAGGAGAACTATTTTTGTATGCCCAGAGGCCCATGCAGCTTTCTCCCAGTGCATTGATGTAGCGTAAGAAATTTCAGGTTCACGTTACCTTCCTTTGTTCGATGCTTATTCATTCCTTTCGAGGGCAGCTACCTACTGTTATTGTTGCTTCTTGCTCTTCACGCCAAATGGAGCGACGCCAGGGAACTGGGAGGGCGACAAGCAGCGACATCCTTTCAGTAACTGAGGCAGCGTGCTTTGTAGAAAGTGTGATTTTTCTTTTTTGTTTTTTTCATTAACTCCACAAAAACAACTTGTAACACCTTTTAAATGCCTGAAATGTGCAAGTGCTATGTATGAGTAAGCTGTAAGCAAGTGGTAACCAAATGATTAACAGCATGCTGAGCGTGTGGAGAGGTGAGGTGAGATGAGGTGATGGACGACGGACACGGATGAGTGAACAGAGTGTGTATAGACTGTCCCTTCTCCTTGGTGTAAAGTGGTGCTGATGCAGCAAGCAGTACACACACAGTGACACACTGCAGGGGTGGGATGCTGTAATGTCGCCCAAGGGGAGGATCCTCATCTTACACTCTGCTTGCTAAAACACTGCAGGGAGCGCACACACACACACAAATACATGAATTGTACATATACGTACATGCTTATTGGACACACACTCACACACACATGCTCAGCCTTATCTGTATTCTCTACAGCCTGCTGTTTTTTTGTCTATGTGAGAACAATATCTGTGTCTTTTTGTGAAATCATTTTCTTCTTTGTGTCTTTGTGCCTCTCTGTTGGACTTGTGTGCAGTTCTGAATATGCAAGCAGGCCTTTGTCCTTTTCTCCTTCTCTGACTGTGTATCCCTGGGCATTTTTGCCTATGAAAACAGTCACCTACTGTAAAAATAGCAAGCGCTTAAAAATCTATTTCACTGTGAGAAATGCAGGATACTGCTAGATAGAAGCATAATCTGTGTCTGATCTCCAGGAAGTGGACATTGTCATCCTGCACGCGTGCATAGATTTAAAAAAAAAAAAATCTTTTAGGATGTAACAAAGTTGTCCGTTTACTGTTTTCTCTTTTTAGCCTACCACTTCCTTCTTCTTCTTCCTCTCCAGTGTACAGATGCAGTGGTGTTGGTTTACTGCCCCCTGCTGCTCCTCTGTTGTTATAGTCGCAGGTCCATTTTCACCAGGTTCTTCATGGTCTTGTGTTCAACATCATACATTTGCAGAAAAACACAATGTCAGCTCGGTTTATATCTGCAGCTGAATGAGGGTTAACTGGGGACTTGATTCAGCGACACAAAGAGATGATTGTTTGCTGGTCCTCTGATGTTTTCCTGTGTGTGTATACGTCTGGGTTTGTGTGTGCATGTGTGTGTTCCCCTGGTCATGTGTGTATGCCGGTCCATATAAATTGGACACACAGCTACAAGGTGCAGATATACAGGTGGTAGTGTGGTGAGGTTTTGTGCTCCACAGGGAGGTTGTTTGCCTCGTTTATGTGCAGGCAGATGACGGATGGGATGGCCAGTGGATTGGCTTTCATCCATCTCCAAGGACCTCAGGCTTTCTAACACCATTTTATACCTTCTCTCTCTATCTGTGTCTGCCACCCCCCTGCTCTTTTCTCCTCTTCCTCTTTGTTTGCTTATTTCAGTTTATTTTCCATCTTCTCTCCGTTCTCCACCTATCCCTGCTCTTTATCTTTCTCCAGTCGTCATACTCGCCATCTCTCACTTACTTGTGTTTGCCTTCAATTTGTCTGCTTTCTGTTTTTTTGTCGTACGTCTCTCTTGTACCATTTTCCAGGCATCTTATTTTCTAATTTTTCTCCCCTAAGTCAGAGGAATATCTGAAAATCTGCATCCACTGCAACCACTGACATCAATCTTGAGCAGAAGCACTTGGACACACACACACACACTTGTACACACAAACACAAAGACAGTCTGTCCTGCTTACAATTAAAGCGTACCTCCCTCTTCCTTTTTCCCAAGCCGGCTCATAATAGGAAATGCCCCTGTTATCTCGTCGGGTACCAGCGTATTAATATAAGCCGTACACAAACAAGGTGTGGGTACGTGCTCTGCTATGCCTGCACTCTGATAAAATGCACTAGACTGATATTACGTGGTCAGCCCAAAGTGTTTTTGTGCTCATCCAAGTAGTAATGTGTAGTAATGCGGCACAAGAAGGTGAAGAAGGGGAAAATGAGATAGATAGAGCTGCTCCAGTGTCAAACATTAGCTTGTAGGAGTCTCGTTTTGGTTGATAATGTTTGATTACCTCCTATTATGTGGCTAACATGCTGGTGCCTAATGAAAACATTTATGATTGCATGAGAATAGCGCGCTCTACAAAGTGTTGTAACTTATTTATACGGTCAGGCTGCAACTAATGAGGGTTCATTATTTATTCAGGAATAAATAATTAATTGCACTCTATAAACTATAAAAGGTAACAACAAAGTATCATTTACTGTTGATGTTGAGTTTACTGTGATACATAAAGGAAAGGAGTTCATGCAGGAACCAGCTAGGACATGCTGTTTTCTCTTGATTATCCAAACAGCATTAAAATGTGAGGTAACTGGATTTGTTTGGAGATATGTGAAGATGTTTTGCTTTTTATTCAAGAGGTTTATTCAGTTGCCCTTCAGTCAGTACTGTTTACATAATCTTGACGACCTTGAATATTCACATTTTTTTCTTCTACTAAGTTCTTCCAGATTAACTTTATGTGAAGTGATTTAGTACTAAACATGTGGTTGTGTTTAGGAAAATAAACATCATCCATATCTTCTTATTTCTTCTCAGATTATACATCTTTTTATAGAAGAGGTAAAAAAAAAAAAAACACCCAGAAAACTTAGCACAGTTATTAAGCTACTTTCTGTTTGCAGTTGAGGACTGATAGTCACTATATTTGATCATGTGACCAGAAAGTCTGAGCTTCATGAGCTGCAGTCATGGTGGGAAGCAGTTTACAGAGAGGGCTGTTCGGGTCATGAAGCTGGGTTTCTATGTGAGTTAGTGACAGTGGACACTTTCATCCATCAGGACTTTCTCAGATGACTAAACTGAAATGTTACATTAATAAAAGGAGCTTGTTGAACTTCCCTGAAGCGTAGAACCAGCAAGTCTGCCAACAACTATGAAACCATGTCAGAAAAAGTAACTTTTTAATCTTTGATCGCTGTGCTCGCTTTTAATATCAGCAATAAAGGAAGGGATCAGTTGTGATCTCTGTCTTGGCTGAGTGTATAATTGTTTAAAGTCATTATCTGTCTGGTACAGAGGAAATGGCCCTGGTCAGTTTTATCCATTTTTCTCTGGAGATGGTCTTTATCCTGATTGCAAATGACTACTCATAACAGGGACAGTATTTGTTAATGGACTTCAGGACTTGAATCACCAGAGAGCAAAGTGTGTCTGTGTGTAGGAGGGAGAACAGTGTTTGTTTTTGTGTGTTTAATGCAACAATTTGCAACATGAGAATTATAAGAAAGCTTGAGACGGATGCAATTATCGCCATTAAGACTGTTTTCAGTTGTCGCGTTTTCTCTGAAAGGCTTGCTTATTGATATGTGTGGGGTCATCCAGGGAGTTTACTCGCTGTCTCCTTCTGTTTTTCCCACTCCATCCTCCTCCTTCCTTTTTGAAATCTCCGTCAGTGCTGAAGCTCTTTGAATAGTCCGGTTGTTTCTCTCGGCTGGCTGCTGGTAAATATGCTGCACCATCCAGGAGGAGACAATGGCACAGACAAAACGTAAAGGAAGGAAGAGAGAGAGAAAAATTAAACATACAGAGAGAGAGAGTGACACAGACAGAGAATTAGGCCTGAGTGAATGAGTAAATAGAAATGGAGAAAAGATGTTGGAGCCAAGTGGAGGAACAAAGAGCTGATTGTTGAAGTGAACTGAGGGGCCTTTCAGTTCCTGGACAGTTGGTCCCTGATGTTTTTCTAAGATTCCCTGATGAAAAGTTACAGGATACAGACACGTTCACTGGCTAAACTGTTTCACCACAGGCAGGCCTCGAAGAAAAAGCAGCAATGATGTGCTTTAAAACAGTTGATTATTGATTATTAATTATTCCCTTTATCGTCCACCAATCTAATCCAACTTAACCCTTTAATTCCCATCGTGGCGTCAGCGACAGGTCTCCAAATGCGTCTTTGGATTACCGTAATTATGTCACGGTTTGCGCAATCAGAAAAATTCCTGAGAGCTGAGATGTTGCACTTTATACTGAATGTGGTGTCATTACGGTAATTTCACCAGAGCCTCTCACAGAAGCCAGCAAAACAGGTGATTTATTATATACTAGATGTTGTGTAATAACAGTGACGATGAAGCAAGAATAGCAAAAAAAACCCCCAAAAAAACGTTTTAGTGAACATAAACACTGCAACTGCACATGAATGTTACATTTTTGCATGTTAAATTTGAATTTGAAATCAAAATAAGCTCGGTCAGAAACGAAACAATCGCATAAAAGATGATGTCATGAATGACGGCCAGCTAAACGGAGGAAGGACTATCCTCGGCAATGTAAATGCAACCGAGGGGGGGCGATCCGAGGCGAAGCGAAGCGTGTCGGTACCAGTGTAAATGCGCCATTAGAGAAGGTTACCATAGAGATTTTTTTTACAGATTTAGAAATTAATTTGAAAGTACTCACAGTGCAAACCTCCACCAAGGCATAATCCACGTGTACTGATGATTGTAGACTGAACACTGTTGCCCCCTTGTGGTGAAATAACAATACAGTCTTATTAAAACATCCAGCCATAATTTTTTTCAGACAGGATCCCATCCTCTGATCCTGCCCCAAGTCTAATCATTTGTTCCTACATAAACACAAGCTCAGCAGGTTGTGAGATAATGAGAATAATCATTAATTTTAGGCCCAAATTACAGCAGAGAAGAGAATTAGGAAAGCATTAATGGCCGTGCGCTGCAGTTGAACTGTGACTGCTGCGGCTTCGCTCGGCTTTGTCAAAATGCTTATCTTCCACCTGTATAATCTGTCTCTTCATGATTCACTGAGGTTGTGAAGAGTACATGCTCGGCCTGGGGAATAGCACATTTGAAAAATGCCAACAAAGCTTAAATGCCTAAGTTGCTTTGCGGAAACTGCACCTTTTTTTTTCAGATAGTGGAAGTGGGAGTTTTGACGCGAGAGAGAGAGGAGGAGGAGGAAGATGAAAGTGCTTTAACTTCTAGCTTCTGGTGAAGGGAGAGATCTGAAAGGGAGAGAGAGGAACGGACCTTTCTAAAGGAGAGAGATATGAGCTTGAAAAACGAAGAGACCTGGCACAGCAGGGTGCTCGGCTGCGCTGCACTGCACAGCGACATAAACCTGTTTTGAACCAGAGCCAGGCCCTTTAGCTCTAACACTGAGGGGGGAAAAAGAGGAGAGGAAATGATGGGAGGAGGAGAAAGTTAAGAAAATAGGGGATTAGAGGGGAGGGGTAAAGATGAGAAAAGTCAAAGGAGAGAAAAGAGATGAAGGTGAACCCTGGGTAGTCACATAAAGAAAAGTGCCTTTCACTGTTTTCTTTCATGTTAGCTGAGTTTAGGATGAAGCTCGTGAACGACAGCGACTCTCAAATGTGAGACACTTTGCTGTCTTTTAGTATCAACTGCAAACAGTGAGGGGGAAATGTTGAACTGAAATTCAAATATGAAGACTCCTGTTGAGATCATGAAGGGATAACAACTGAAATGTATTAAAGGGTGTACTTTAAGTCCACTGAATAGGGCTCATTTAGGAATAAATTCAGGGGAGCTCGTGGATTTTAGAAATGGAGGGATGGAGCTGAGGATATGAGCCAGTGGCAGCTCTCAGTGAGACTGTGACAGCAGGAAACCCAAGTTGTAATTAGACCTACTTGATGCTGATTTGCCAGACATAACAGACCTTAGAAATTCCTCACACTCTGATCTAAAATTTTCCAAATTTTAAGTATCACTGAAAGTGTTTCCATGAAGTTTTGCAGAGAGGAAATCCCATCGACTTTGGTGATCCTCTGACTTTAAATCCAGGCTAGATTTACAGCTTTAGTTGAGAGCGTTGCAGTGGGACAGTGCTCCCTGTCGAACTCAGTATTTGTTCAGACGCTGCAGTACAAGCACGGAGGCTGAGGTATTTGTGGGCCACCCTGGACAGTAACAAATGTTCCCATAGACTCTATATGGAAATGGATGATGCAACTGGGACTCAAAAGTGAAGCCAATGCAGAAGTGCAAAAAAAGCGCAAAACTCCCAACGTCAAAGCCGCCTCCTAACTCCTCCCTTCTTGCCCAAATATGGTCACTTCTTGCTCGAAACAACCAACATGGAGACTTCGATCTCCTCAGTCCACAAATCAATGAATGACATTACCTTCATCCAGTGTATATACAGTCAATGTATGATCCTGATACTTGATCTGATGACAAAATATTCCCAAACAGGAGCAAACACTTTGAGGTCCTGAAAGAGTTTCACAGTCCCTTTGAACAAAAAGGTTATTATTGTAAGATGGTTACAAATCTGCACCTTCAGCTGTTTGCAGGCATTTCTCTTTTTATTACTGGCTGCCGTTGTGCTCTGCTTCTGCATTGCTGATCTGATTTGAATATATGTTCAGAGAATTGTTTTCTCTCAGGCTGTCAGTAGCAATAAAAATCGGTCTGACGAGACCTGTTTTTAGCCGTTCAGTGTCCTGTGTTGTGTTTGATAAAGAGAGCAGGCGGCTGGAGCTGCTGCAGTGCTGAGGCAGGAGGGATGAAGGTTTGGGGAATTCCACAGTATTATTGGTCAGTTTCCTCCTCTCCCATCCTCGTACCAGCACATTTCCCATCCCATTCTTGACTTGACACATGCACACACTTTGTATATATATGGACTGGTGGCAATAAACACACACGCCCGGTCATTAACTGGTGAATTAAAAGGCTGAGTCAGAGTAACAAATGAGGCTGGGGGATTTAGCTTCTTTTCATCTGTGTTATGAAGGTTATTTTTAGGCTCTTCTCAGCCACACAATGCCTCATAAAATAACAAAGCTGGTCAGGTTTGGCTTTTGAATACAGATCCCTGCCTGTGTCTGTGGGTTAGGTTTCAGTGGGTTTGGGTACGTGATTGATTTTGACTTCTGTGCTTTTCAGCTTTTTGACACGACATGAAACGGGTGTGATGGAAAGGGAGGGGCTGCTTTTTCTGACATACACATGAAAACTGATCCTAGACTAGATTTGAAACTGAGATTTAAGGGAGTCTGTCTGTATAGCTCAGTTAGACCTTGTCACAGTGTACAAACCATCTCCCGGCCTTGTGCACATAGAAATCAGAGCTGGCCCTCTGCCTCCACAGTAACTAATCACTCAGACAGCGTGGCCGTGCCCTTTCATTAAGCATGCTGTACACTGAAAGCAACACCGCTAATGACTCTGTATTGCTTGTTGCACACACAATACTTTTAGACCTAATGCCATAATAGCAACCTTGAGCCCCAGAAGCTCTGCAGACAGACACAGAGAGACAACCCTCCCGCTAAAGTGTTGTGTCGTAACATATCGAGACCAGTGAGGCTGCAGGTTTCTAGATTCTGTCAATAAACAAAAGGTATAAAACCTAAAGCCTCCCTGCTGTGCTCTCCCGACAACCCCGCTCCAGAAACTTCACATCCCATTTGCTCTGGAGTCGGGGCTGCCGGGTCTCTCTGAGCTTTTTTAGCAACTCGCTCCTGCGCTGTCATCTCGCATCCGCTGAGGGGTGGGAAGTCAGCATATAGCCCGCTCATCTATTACAGTGGAGTTACCCTGCTTGTGCTTCACTAACTTGACACTCTCAGCCGAGCATGCACAGATTCAATCAACAAGAATTTGCAAGGAGGCAGATCACGGTGCTGCTGAATCAGAGTCAGTGTTGTACACGGCCTAAAACACACAATCTGCTTCTTCTTCTTCTTCTTTGAACTGGTTTTCATTTGGTCTTGTTTTGTGTTGCTTTACAGGTAATCAGTTACAGGGTTGATCCATGTCTCTTTTGTCAGCCTGAGCAAGCATATTGACTTTCTTAATCACTCCGTCACTTGAATAACAGCACAGAGGAGAGAGCGTGTGTTTATTTGCTGGTGGTTGACATTGTGTTTCATGTATTGATTGTCATAATGAGTGTGTGCCAGTGTGAGAGGGCGATATGTGTTTGCAGGAGGTGTCAGTCCATGTCTTTGATTGTGTTTATATGTGTGTCTGTGTGTGTGTCACATCTGAAAGGTTTGCATTATCATCCTCTTGGCAACAAGCAAATGGAGAACCACAGAGTTGTGCTCTGTCTGTTGGTTGTCGAGGCCCTGTCGCCCCGGGTTACAGGGTTGCTAGGGGATGGATGGAGAAACTGGCATCACCAAAGTGCCAGCTAGGCATGTGGGTGCTCCACATCTTAGTTTCCAGTTCATTTCATCACCATCTTCCCCGTTCTCATGTTATATCAGGAGAAGCCCGTGAATGAGTTTTACCTTTTATAGATTTATATTTGAAAATCCAATTTCCTCGCAGTCGTGGTGTTTTTATGGAAAGGCAGTGATGCTTTTCAATTGAATTCATGCAATTTAAGAAGCTTTCTTAGCGCTGACTTGATTATGTACAAGTCCGCGGTGGATGCGACTCAAAAAGGCTCCCCACCAACTGAGTCTAATACCAAACGATTCAGGGATTAGGAAGTTTGTGTGCTTTTGCTCGCTCCATAAACACTGTGTGTTCTGTCCTAATAAACAGGAAGCGAGTATGTCGTTTCATCATCCTCCTCCAGCCCAGAAATACAAGAGTAATGTTAATTCTTTCACAATTAGTAGATAAATTGCACTGTAAAAATGGAGTTCCTGTTTGTTTCCTGTTGCCATGGTGATGAATGCAGGGGTTTGTTTACTGTCAATGACTGGACCCTTTTCTGTCATTTATTATTATTGTAAAGTGCTTAAGTAGTCGTGATGCTCCACTGCGATGGATGTTTGAAGGTAGCGGCTGTGTGTGTGTGTGTGTGTGTGTGTGTGTGTGTGTGTGAGAGAGAGAGAGAGAGAGAGAGAGAGAGAGAGAGGAAAGGAGTGGAGGTTTGAGGCGCCAGCAAAGAGGATATGTCTGGCAGCTGTGTCATTTCACAGAGCAAAGGATTATGGGAGAATTACAACAAATGAACAGGAGGACCGACACACACATAACTTTCCCCCTATATAGTGTGTGTCTGTTTGTGTGTGTGTGCTGTTTGTTGCTCAGTTGCTGCCCATGACTCGCTCCTGTGTCTTCCATAGCAGCTGGTGCCACTTTAGTCACTGTCTACCTGTGCAAAGACACGGTGACATAAAGCAACATCACACCTGATGAATGAGGCTGTGTTGTAAGAATTTATTTTTTCTAGAGAATAGGAGAGGAATCATTCTTTAGCTAAACCCTGTGACAACAGGGCTTACAGATTATTTACTTGACAAAAAAACGTGATATTATTCCTTTAAGCTGCCTGGGTTTGTAGTTGCAAAATAACTCAATATTTAGGGTAAATATTTGTAAATGTGTCCGATGTTTTTATCTGATTATTTTAATGCGATTAAAAAAATTAATTTGATTTTCTTGAATTAGTGAGTAATTGTGCAGAAACTGGAGTGCAAAAATACTGTAAAATAAAAACACAACTCTTTAAACAAATCCTTTATAAAAAAAATCTATTTGTATCTTTCATTTTTCATGAACTTTTGAGTAATTTTTTAATCTTTAATGAAGATTATTTACATTTGTAAAAACAATTAAATGGATAAAAACACATTGTCAGTGCTTGTGTTGTAAAACCATCCATAATTTAACTACGTGTCTGTCAATTTACACTTTACTCTTGTGTATTTTTTATAAATACAGAAAACATCTGTAAAAATAAACAGAAAAAACAGATTTTTAAAAGTCTGCTATAATGGAAATGGACTTCTAGCTGTCACTGCCATACATTCTGCTTTTTTCAGTGTCAGTGTTTTCAGAGTGTGAGTTGTTGCATCAACCTGTCATTTGGCCAAATCCACACTCAAATAAACACACACACACCCTGAGACTCACAACAAAACCAACCGCCCGTCTGGGATAATCGATGTGTAATGTGTCTGTAAAAGCATGTGTGTGCTTGTGTTTCCTCAGTGCGGATGTGTCATCTCTCCTGCGCCGCGATGCCACACTTCAAGGTTGTTTTATATCCTCGGGAGCGTCCCCGAGTGTCTCCGAGGCCGTCGATACGCATTGTCATTTTATAGCCTATTATTGGGACACGCTGCTTTGGTGCGAGACAGCCTGCCAAGCGATAACAAAACCCGGGGAGGGTGTCCGACCTCTGAACATCAGAGGGGATGTTAACAAGCTTTCCTTGATCCCCGGGTGTTTGTCATACAACACACACAGTCGTACAGATGTTTGGCTACACACAGGTTCTCTTACTTGATAGTGTCAATCAGCTGTGCAACAACACGCACACACACACACACACACACACACACACACACACACACACACACACACACACACACGAATCACAGCTGACTGGGAGCTGTCCAAGAACTTAATGCTTTGCAGTATCACCTGCAGTTTCTTCCCCCGCCCCTCCCCCCTCAAAAAAACAGGTTTATTTTGGCCTCACAGTCGTTTATGCGAATCGATCTTAGATATTTAAAGGGTTGTAACAAATTTCATTATAATGTAATATTTTTTCAGTCACCTTAAGTCAATAATTAAGTCACTGGGTCAGGTTTACTGACATATATTCAGTATATGTCCAAAAAGCCCAAATTAATGCTTTGAAATGGCAAATGTTGTCCCTCATTGTTTTTCAGTGGTACAAGAATGATATAAGAAAGAGGGATTTGTCTATCTATCTATCTATCTATCTATCTATCTATCTATCTACAAACCAACGCAGGCAAAACCACAACCTCCTACTTGCAGGTAATCAGCTCAAACTCCATGAAAACAGTAACAGAAGTTGTCATTTAATCAATGTTTGGTCAGTTTATCCAGACAGACATATACTAAAACAAATACAAAATGCCACAAAGTCAAATCAATCTCCCTGTCAGTTCACGACCACATAGCTCCCATTCAATCTCCAAGAAGCTCTTAGCAGTTCCTTCGTGGGTCACCGGGCTAACACTTCCCATATGTGCTGCAGGTTTGAGTCCAGGTTGTAACATATGTCACATATCAAACCTTTCCATCCAGCGACTTCCTGCCTTTGCTCCTTACTTTGAAATCATTAAAAAAAAATCTATATTCCCTCCAGGAGCTGTGTGATGCTCCACTCAACAAACCTCAGGATCAGGCTGCGGAGCTCATTACTGAATCATCATATGGACCAACAGCTTTACGAACAGCCTGATCAATTATTCATAGGAGTAGACTGTGACATGAATCACAAGTTTGTCTGTTAGGATTGTGTGTCGAACATCAGCTTCATCTTTCTCAGGGGGCTCCTCTGAGTGTCTCGGTGGCTTGTTGTGCTCCAGGAGTCATTTCATGTCTTCTTCTACTTCCCTGCCACTTTATCTCTTTCATTTCCTGCAGAGATCTTCGAGGCCGAGGTGTTGGCTTCCTGGAATAACTCCAAACATCTGTTCCAGCTTCTTTTTACCTTTACATGAAAGAGCTCTCAGCTTGATGCTTCCTCCTTTATACTAATGCAGTCTGGCTAATTTAATGGGCCATTATGACCATGCAGCGACGGCCTTTATTACCACAGAAAGTGTGTTTTTCATCATGCTGACTGTCTCTCTTGTCTCGTTTTAATTAACAATAAAGGGGGAAACAATCAGGAAAGGACTGAAGAAGCCAAAGTATATATTTAAACTTTAGTTTTCACTTGTTTTCCCTTCACTGAAAGATTGAAATATGTTTACTTTTTTGCTGGATATCTCCAAAGAATCTGTGATGTTTTGTGGCTTTCATGTTTTCTCAGTTGTTGTTTTTTTTTTTCTTTCTCCACACCCCTGAGGTTTTTTCTAACCAAACGTGTCAGCATCTTCACGGCCAATTCTGCAGACAAACACACTATAAAAGGACTTGAAAGCAGAAACGAACACGGTTTCTCTTCTGCTAAAGAAAGACGCCTCAAACTTTAAACAATGGGGAATCCACCCTTTCAAAGGCAGCAAACTTCAAACGCCTCATGGGCCTGTTTTTGAGGCAGCTGTGGCGAATGTAGCCACAATAACATTGGCTGCAACCAGCTGTTTATCAGCGGGCTGTCAGCAGAAGAATAACTGTGGTAGCAGCGTTGCAGAAAGGGGGGCTAACTCTGCAAAACTGAACGGCGAGGGTGACCACAGAGCGAGGCCGCGAGAAGTCAAAACACAGGAAATTAGCCGCTGTGTGCTTTCGCTCGTCTAGACTTGTTCCTACTAATTAATTGCAAAGAGCCCCCTTGTGGATTTGGGATCTAGAAGGAATCAGCTTTCAATGTTACTGTCGCACTGTTGTATTGTTTGTGCTGATTTTTTTAAGTGAAGCAGTGTTTGACCCATTTGTGGCCCCCAGGACTGTGCGCTGTGGCGTTAGCCCTGCAGTAATCCCACGGCGACCCAGAAAGTCTTTTCTAGAGCAGGTGGTTATGTGGGCCATAGGCCTAATAACACAACAATGGCGTCATATGGCTGAGAAAGTGTTAAAGCCAGCAGGGGGTCAGCTTCTTGATGTACATTGTTCAAAACATCAAATTATTACCAGTGATCACTGCACCGCTGTAGGTCTGAGCTGGATGGTTATAGTTGTCTAGAAGTAGTGGATCTTGAGATGAAGTGTCATGAATGTGTCTTCAAACACACACACACACACACACACACACACACACACACACACACACACACACACACAGTATTGTAGAAACAGTGGTATGAATGTCCTAGGAGAAGAGCTGGTGTCACTCATTCGAGCAATCCATAGGATAAAATGAAGGCAGAGGATTAGAATGGAGTGTGTGTGTGTGTTTATACAACAAACAACAATATGCTGTCAGTTTTTCATTAAATGTTAGTACCTCAGGTTTACCCAGGGTTTCATCAGTTTCTAAAATGCAGCTGCATCATTTTACCCTTAACTCCATGAGATCTTGCACACAGGATGTTTACCACAAGAAAAAGGGTGAAGGTTGACAAATTTCCCAGCATGCAGCTGCATTCCCGCAGCCTCTCATGGGGCCTTTTGGAGGACAGCGTGTGGACAGAAGGGATAAACCAAAAGGACAATCCCAACAAACTGCACTGTTCTCTGGGGCATCTTTTTCCAGATGAGGCCCTTGTCTCACGGCCTGATGAAGCACTTTGAAAGTGAGTGTGTGTGTGTGTGTGTGTGTGTGTGAGAGAGAGAGTTTGTGTGTGTGTGGGTGGCCTGTTTACATTCCACCGATTCCTCCCGGGAATCCCGCTTTCTCCTCAGTTTCCGAGCTGCAGTGCCGGAGAAGGTGCATATGTTTGTGCGTGTTTTGGTGCAGGATATTTTTAGACTTCTCTCTGGAATACAGTTGGCAACTGTCCTCAGACCAGCAGCAAGGACTGAAACCTCCCTGCTGCACAAACACACACACGTCCCAAAGAACTCTTTAACTTTGAGTGAACTTCTGTAGGAGTTTAAAGTGTGATCTTTGCATCTACTGCACGGGGCTAAGTTTGATGTTACCCCCTGTTTGTTTCCCGTCATGCAGCAGAATTAAAGCTTGTGTTTCTAGGAAGTCTTATACAACAAATTTTGTTGTAGGAAGTGGAAAGGGGATTGCCGATGTCATTTTTGTACTCAAGCAGCTTAGGGCAAAATCTGCAATCTCTTCTCTGGCCCTGTTCACACAGTTAATTCCCCCTCAGGAGATGATTTCATGCCCCTTGCTGTGTCAGCTGATGGTAAACTGGTTGCCTTTTCTATCTCCCTCTTAATCTTCCCAACAAAACAGTCACATGTTGTCTTTGTAGTGTTCAGCTGGACAGAGAGGAACCCTGAAATGATCGTCATCTGATCATCATCTGACGTGTCACAAAGACCAAAAGTGGTGGTTACTTCACTCAGCATCTCTTCAGCAGCTCCCTTTGTGCTTTTCCCTTTTAATTGACTTCCTCCTTTGAGAAAGCCTCGCCGTTTACCCCGAGCGACATCCCGTCTGCCCCGAGAGCCTGACACACAGTAATTGACATGTCACCGATAGACAGTCAGGATGTTCTTAAGTAACCAAGTCATAAAGACAAGTCATTATCACCATAATATGATGTCACATGTTGCATTTCATCCAGGGTGATATGGACTGGAAAAAAAAATCCCCCTCAGGAGCAGCAGCAGTGGGGTCAGAGCAGTGCTGAGTGGGTCTGCTGTGTAGAGTGTGTTAAGTGTCCAGGGCTCTGCTAATGGTCTAATATGAGTTGGCGGTCAAGACCATCAAGAGGTAATTTACAAATGGTGTAATGTAATGACTCTTGATTTTAAAGGGTGACTCTGGAGGAGTGTGTGCATTCAGACGTGTGTGTGTTTAGTGATACAAACACATCCTGACAAGTTTAAAGGGAGCACTTAAAGAGATGAGCAAATAAACCAACAAATGAAATAATTAAATATTTAATGGATAATTACCCCTTAGACCCACCCTTATATTTTCTCAGCTGACATTAATATTTGCATTTGTCTGTCTTTGTTGCAAAAAAACACAACCGTGTTATGGTTATATACATATACACATATAGTTATATACACCAAAACGCACATGATAATAATAAGAATTTTATTTGGTGAAAGTGCAACCTTCAGTCCTTTTCATCAATATAAACAAAATAATAAAAACTGAATTAATGCAATGAACTGAACTAGATCTCCACCAAAATGTTTCAGATTGTAGACACACAAAATGCATTAAGATTTGAAAATGTTTGGAGTTGTTAAAACATTAGCCCATTTTAAGTGATAATAATTTCTATGATTTATTTCTCATTCTCACAATTTAATCATTTGTTCCTTAAAAAAGAAAACCAAGATTTCTCCATATGTTTTTATGTTTTCTCTTGTGAGTCCCTGGAAGTAAAAGCAATAGTAAACTACAAGTACACAACATAAAACTACACAATCCTCTAATTGTATTCTTGTAGTTCTCTTTGAATCGAACGCACATCAGAATAATATCCTGAACTAGTCCTTTAAGAGATTCAAAAACTAAATCTTCAAAATGAATCTGGAGCCAGTCCGCAGTAAGTGCTGGCCCAACACTTTTCCAAGTCACAGATGGTTTTTCATTTAAAGTGTCACCCCTCTGTTTTGTACAGTTTATCACTTTATAAAAGTCGGAGTGTATTCCACTTCCCTTCCTTCTCGGTCCATCTGTGTCAGCCTGTGAGTAATATCAGCGAGTGTCACCCTGCTCTGTCCTGCTCTCTCCACACATCCTGCCACATTATTCACCCACGGTGTCAGAAAGGATTTGCCACTGGCCACCTCAGCTTCCTTGAAAGTGTCAGAGTGTGAAGGTGCCTCAGTTTGCATTTTGCTCTCGGCCTGCCGCCTGCACACTGAGTGCGTTAATGTATTCTTTCACATCGCTCACTCCTTCGTCCTCCCTCCATCTCCCTCTGTCACACTTGATGTCTGTCGCTTGTTAATTGGTTCATCTCTATTCAGACGACTCTGTGTGTGTGTGTGTGTCCATTTTCCTGTGTATTTTGGTGTATAATTTCCCAAGTGTGTGTGTGTGTGTGTACATGCGTGCCTAAATAAGCATGTACATGTGTGTGTGACTGACAGCAGATTTTCCGCCACCAGCAGGCTTTCTGTTTACTGCTCTGATGCACACTCAGTTGGTTCATTTGGTTTTTCAGCTCTCTCTTGGGACACACAGAGCCGCCCCCATTAACTGATTTGAGAAGGGCTGTGGCAGCCACCGCCGCTTTGTAAATAAATATTCCACCATGTTATCTGTTTATTATACATGACTTGGCCCTCTGGTTCACGTAGCTGTTGAATGCTGCAAGTGAAGGAGGTTTAGCTGTGTGATTATGTGAATGTGTTTTTTTTGGCTTCTGTTGTGCTTGTAAAAAGACACCTACAGTGCATAATTATGTCTCTGCTATTCTAATGTAGTTGTAAGTCGAGCTGTCTCCTGACTGGCAGCTGGAATGTATGAATAGCTTAACAATTAGCATTTTTTCCAGCCTTAAAAGACAAGTTTCAGTCTTAATGCTCAGCTCACTGTTGGTTGCTAGGTATACATTCAACATACTGTATTTCTTCAGGTAAAAACTGGCTCTCTGATAATGACATTAATACAGGGGTGCAACGATTATTCGACATAATCGATTATAAACATTCATTGACGTGGAAATTCAAGAGTCGATGCGTCATATTATTGTTTTTGTTATTGGTAAAATCAAATACCAGCTGGGAAAAAAAGTCATCTGTACTTGCAGTTCCCTACAGGAACTGGTGGGGGCAGTATCTCTCCCACTTTTTACGTTATTCACAGAAACGGACAAGAAGAAGAAGAAGTGGAAGCATGACAGTGACACGCAACAGAGCCAACCAATAAAGAGGGAAGATGCGACACAGCACGGCTTTTTGGTTTTTTGTTCATTTTTAAAAAAGTCTAAATAGTACCTTGGCCCTTTCAATGGGAAATGTGAGTACAGTCGACTGACACTGACACACTCCGCAGGAAGGAGTTTTCAGCGAAGCATTTCCAGTTAAAAATACCACAATGTTAGCCGGGGATTCTGCTAGCACTAACCTGTCGCCCAGCTCGTGACAAACCACCCTCATGCAAATTTTTATAGTTTGGCAGCACTATTTATTATTGCACCTTAACATGCATTTCTTATCCAATTAGTCGATTAATCAATGGAGTAATCAGTAGATGATTCGATTGCTAAAATAATCATTACCTGCAGTCCAACATTAATATGTACAAATACAGGCTAGGGTCCAAATAAAAGCCAGGAAAAAAACAGCGGTGAATAAGTTATGCATATAATGTGCCTGCAGATATTTCATAATAAAAGCTGGGTTAACAAATGAGGGGTTTCTATCCACTTAAACCAATGGTGCCCAACCCTGGTCCTAGAGGGCCCCTATCCTGCATGTTTTAGATCAGCGGTTTCCATCCTTGTCCAAATGGCCACTTATCATAAGGCGACATATACAGAAGCTCAGTGTGTACACAAAGGACAATTTGAACGCAGATGTTTACATGTGTACAATTACGTAGTTTGTGGTCATGTGTAATTATCTTTATGTTTTATGACACAGGTTCAGGGTTTTGTGCAAGTCTGCACTGAGATCCAGAGCCAAAACTGTATTTTCATTACTCTACTCTTCTACTATCACTAGTTGTGTTTCCACCGTCGCTCCCCCAGCTCCTGGCGTAGTTGCTACTTAGTCGGTGCTGAGCTCTGGCCCAGTAAGGAAGTGGGGCCAGACTTAGCCCCAGTTTTAGCGGCTGGGGCCAGTTCTCGCGGCGGTGGAAACACAACAAACTGGGGCTAACTCAGGAACTGGCCCCGAACTAGCACTGGAACCCGTTCAGTGGAAAAGGGGTACACAACAGAGACTAAAGACAAAACCTTCTGATGCCTGGGTGTATGGACACAGGGATCTTGTGCACATCCTAACCGCTAACTGCACATGCATGGCAGGCTCAAGCTCACACATTATCCAGCTCATGTTGGCAAACACAAACATACCAGACACAAAGTGGACGCTGCACAGACTCTTGCCGCCTTTCGGACTTTTGGGACCCCAATCCGCCCATATATTGACCTGGAGCCATCATCTTCTGTTATCAAACTGATGAGATCCCTCTCGAGATGTTCTACAATTTCCATCCATTCGTTTGCCGGTTTGCGCAGTTAACAGCACAACTCTTTGTCATTTGCTTTTGCTGCTTGACTGCATGGTACCTACTCCACTCGACTCAAAAATATCCTGCTTCTGCCTCCTTGCTGCACGTGCATATCTGCGATAACGTTGCACAGAAAAACCCATGACTCATTCCAACGCAGCTTCTTCCTCTTTCTCTATCATTACTGATTTTAACTTTTGATTTCACTCGTGACAATTTCCCTTTTTTTAATAAATTCTGCATAGGCTGCCATTACCCTTTTCATGTCGCGCACCACAGGTTGGGAATCCCTGTTTTAGATGTTTCCCTCTTCCAACACACCTGATTCAAATGATAAGCTCATCATCAAGCTCTGCAGAAGTCTTCTAACGATCTTGCTCATTTGAATCAGGTGTGTTGGGGCTCTCGAGGACCGGAGTTGGGCACCACTGACTTAAAAACTAGTAATGAGCTTTTATTTTGAAACAGCTTCAGGAAGTCTTGAGTTCTTTTAAAAAATGTAATAAAGTTTTGATCAGCTCCTGCTCCTAATCCTGTTTGAAACTTTTTGATCCCATTTAAAATGTCAAAACAAGGGTTTAGACTCAAATGTGACTAATTAAACATATTAAAGGACAGAAATGAGCAGTTTGAGGCCTGTCTCTGCATTTGAGGTAAATAAAGGTCCCAACTCCTGTTCAGCTAAAAGTTGTATTTCTCACACTATTTCTTGTAAATAGAAACAGAAACAACAATTTCTTGCACATTGTGTAGGTTTTGACTCCTCCTCTCTGACCTGGAGTTCCTCTTCTGCACTGAATACCCTCTCTGCTTACCGCCATGAAATATGGAATAATCCTCGGCTTGTGAAATGAGAAATCAAATGGAATTGTAAAGAAAGGTGAAGGCAAGAGGCGTATCTGCCCGTGCAATCTCCCGGAGTTGCTCAGGCGTGCGCTGGCTCGGATTTAACCAGAAATCTCAAGATTGCTGTCTGAAGGTTGCCATGTCTTGCAGCATCCTACCCCCCTCCTGGCTCTTATAGAGGTTGCCATGCATGTTTA
>OOFC01050190.1:38822-51418 GCA_900323345.1 Pseudochromis fuscus | reverse complement strand
CCCCCCCCATGTTTCTATGATGGTTCAAGCTCTGCTGAAGTGTCCTTGTGCAAGACTGAGACCCTGCCAGCTTCAGAGCTGTTGTTCTGCAGCACCGAGCTTCCTGTAGAGGGAAGCAGGGTAGAATAGGGAAACAAATTTCCCTTTGGGAATCCTCAAAGTGTCATCTTCCTGTGATTTTCATAATTATTCATCTGATGCTACTAATACCATCATTTTATTCTCTTTAGTTGAACTGTGCTATTATGCTCATCTTGGTTTAAGTATCTTTTATTAATAAATCAAAGTGACAGCAAGACCATAAAATGAAATTAGATCTGTCCATGAGAGGGTTTTAGATGACTTTATGCCCACAGAAGGATGTCACATGAACACAGACTGTCATAAACTCAGTGACATTCAGCTGGGATCAGACTAAACACCAGACAATCCTGATGAGGCCTCAGTTAGTTCAGTTGTTTATGCTTGCAGAACATTTGTCAGCTTTCATTAAATGCCTTTTATTGGTAGGTAAAAATATATTATCTTAAATTAGGCAGGTATGACCATCCCATAAGGTACCTAAGGTAATCATTACTGTGATTGGAAAAACGAGTGTGAAAGTTAGAATCAGTGCTGTGAATATGAGTGATTCCCCAAAACACAGGAATATCCTAAAAATAATTCTCCCAACATTTTACAATCTGCTGCCAGTGGCTTTTGGATCCCACAGAGGTGTCACAGTTGTCTGCAAAGAAGTGTAAATTGATTTCTGTTCCCTTCAGGGATTAAACCTTTCTTAAGGTGTGGAGTGTGATTAAAAAAACTTAAAATATGGTTTGTTATGTACATTAACAACACTGAGGTGAACTCCCAGGCTCTGAGCTCTGACAAACAGCTTATCCTTTCTCACGCAGGTGTCGGAGAGAGAGACGATGACCCAGTCAGCAGACAGTCCAGTGACTGACGTGGCAGTCAGCACCTCTCACAACGGTCCTCTAACCAGCGGTACAAGTAAGCCAAGACCTTTAGTTTAAGCTTCACACATCATGTTAACTTTTTGAACTGCAGCATATTAATATCAGAGTCAGTGCTGCAAAGTGCAGCCTGTTTCTGCTGCTTTTTATTAATTAAATCACACGATAAAGATGCTTCTTCCTGTTGTTATGAAACATGTTTGACATTCAGCTGTGGTTCATTTTAAGTCTCAGCATGTTTTGTTATGGGCATATCTATGTAATGCTCTTAGTCATTTCTACCTGGGTAAGTACCAGTTACAGAGAAGTGTAAACACTATCTAGTCAGTGTTGGTGGGAAAGGAAAATGTGACTGTCGGCAAAAAGTAAATGTTAAAAACACATCTTACTCATCCTTCATACTTCTTGCCCTCACTCCTTTTCTCATCTTTTCCTCTACCCCACCAGTCCTCTCAGATACACAGGACACCAGTCCCCAGTTGTCTGAGGAAATGCTCTCCAGCCAATCAGAGCTCAGGTCCTCTAAGTGTCCTCAGGATCGCGAGCTTCCCAGCATCCCTCCCAACAATGCCCTTATCGGGGACGGACCCCCAGCCTCAGGGGACAGCACCTATGAGGTCAGTGTTTAAAGTCACCTTTCAACAAGCAGAATTATGTTTTTATTCAGACAGAGCCCCGACGAGCTCGTTAGAGAAGATTAAAAGTTTGACTTTGGGGTAAAAAAATTTTGGGCCTCATCCAAACTCACACAGCTTAAAAACAGAAGCAGCAAAATGTGCAGTATATGACTCATTTACAAGCACATTGAAGAATCCAGTGTGTGCTTCTGATATCCAGGTGGTGAAGGAGATGGCGGCGGCGTCTCGTGACGTCAGCATCGAAGACTCTCTGTACGAGACGGTGAAGGAGCTCAAGGAACCCCCGGCACAGCTTGGCCTCCCCAACGGTACCGTCCAGCTGAGCCCCGACGAGCCCCCGCCTCATCCTCCCGTCCTCCTCAACGGCCACCTCAGCCCCTGCACACCTGAGCGGGGGTCCCTGTGCGCAGGCTATGAGTACGCCTCTGTCGACCTCAATAAGAAGAGCCGTTACAGTGTCGACATGGAGGCCAAACGGCGCTCTGATTATGCCGCCGCTCTTTCAAACAAACCTCTGGAGGAACCAGAGGAGGATTTGCCTCCGCCGGTACCGGAGAAGGTTCTGGATGAAAATGACAACCAGCCAGTGGTGATGAATGGGCTGGTTGGCGCCGGGCTGCACAACGGAGAGGTGAGGATTATGTGTGTTATGTGTGTCACACCTGTAGATTTCAGCTCGGATTTGCATAATGAAGGATCACTCCTAATGATGGATGGATGATGTGCTTGGAATAATTCAGGCCTTTACTACAGCTGTGGATTCAAATTAACACAATTTTAAATAGCTTGTGACCAAGCTACTTTCTGATAATAAATGTCACACATATCCATCCTAAGGTCACTATAGGCGTCCACTCTCCTCTTCTAGCTTGTCCTGAGTTATCCCCATCTTAAAGACAACTTCGAAACCCTCTATGTGCTCGAGATCAGGAAGAAGAAAGATGTGTCTCTTCACCGCAATTATCACCTGCTAAGCTGCCACCTTAGTGATGCTTTACAGAGAGAGAGAGGGGAAGAAATTTGAGGCTGAGGATGAAAAAAACGGTGGAGTAGGAGTGAAAGGAGGAGAGAAGGAGAACGAAAATGGGAGCTGAAGTGAGAAAAGCAGAAGAGAGTCATAGATGAAACAGAGATAGTAGGGGAGAGATGATGGAAGATTGCCTCAAAAAGAAAAAAAAAGCTGAAAGGACTTGGAGGCACAAAGGGAGGGCGAGAAACAGAGTCAAGAGAGAGAAAAAAAAAGACGTCACACAAAAATGAAGTCATCTGTAGTGAAGAGAAAAGGGTGGCAAAGAAGATACAGCGTTATTAGGGAGGAGAAGAGTAAAGAAGAGGTGGTGAAAGGAGGAGAAGAGACGTTCGGTGTCGTGGATTTAACCGAGCCGAGCTGATCCTCTCAGCGCTCTGCCATCAGACAAACAAACACTCGCACACAAAGAGTTGCATCATACAAACCATCACGTTGTCAACCCCTCTTCTCCACACACACCACCATCAGCAACACTCTCCCTTCTTTTGTTTTAAAGGTTGATTACCGTATTTTCCGGACTATTGAGCGCACCTGTCTGTAAGCCTCTATTGAATTTATTCCAACAGTTTCATGTGGTCCACTCTGACCGGCTCTGATGTGACGAGGCTAAATGTATTGGCGGCACGGAGCTTGTTAGCTTGTAAAAAGCTAACAAGCTCCGTGCCGCCGATACATGAGCCACACCGGTGTTTAAGCCGCAGGGTACAAAGCGTCGGAAAAAAGTAGCGGCTTATAGTCCGGAAAATACGGTATGTGTTATTTCACCCACACTACTTGATCCACCACTTGGATTTGAACTAAAATATTTAAACCTTCTGATAATTAGTGGATGGATCTCTGTTAAATATGGCACCAGTATTCATGTGCTCAACTTTTATGATCTTTTCACTTATCTCATGGTGTGACACCGGCTTCAGGAGCACTATGTGTTAATTATTGACACACTAAATTAAACGGTGACATAAATATGTGCTAAACCTATTGTGAGCAGGTTAGTTTACACTGAGCTCAAACCACAGCTTCATAGACCTGCTCACAATGAGGTAACAGCACTTAAAACTCAGAGGGGGCAGACAAGGTGATCAAGTGCTCCTGTTTGTCAATTTTAACCCCATGTTAGCCAAACTTATTTGGAGGAGAAGAAGGAAGATGAACTCCTGATTTGACTGAGCCCTACTGTACTTCATGTCAGCCAGATTCCCCTTTGATTTATACATCTATTAAATATATAATCCTCCCTACATATGCTGCTTTATCCCAGTGGACTTCATTCCAGATGTCAACAATTGACAAAAATAAAAACCTGGACTATAAAAATCACACCCATGCTGTAATCAACCATAAATATACTTTACTATTTACTGTCTTCTTGGTCCTTTTTGTCCTCTGCCCGTCTCCTCCCCCTCTTCTCCCTGTTTTTAGTCACGTCTCTTTGCTCCTTTGTCTCTGGTGTTGTAGCCAATTAGTTAATCACTGCTGCTCATTTGGACAGCAGGCAAACGTAGCCTCAGCTGACCCTGTGTCTGCGATGAAATCTTGATCGAGTGCGTTCCAATATATCTACACACTGTACACACACACAAATACACACCCAATGAAATTTACCAATTTTACAACCAACCACAAATATATGTTCCTACATGAATCTTATGTTTCCCCATCCTCCTTCATTTTACACACACACACACACACACACACACACACACACACACACACACACACACACACAGATACCACAACATGTGTGTGTTTACATGTATGTCCTGCTACATGTAGACACCCTGGGGCTGATTTAAGGTTAACCATGAATGTTTCTGGCTCCCTGTGGTTCTCGCCCGAGTCTGACTGGGAGTCGTCTGCGATTTGTCTTCTCTGACCAAGTGTGTGTGTGTATGTCTGGGTGTGTGTGTGTGAGCCTAGTGAGCACCAGCTGGCCACCATCACTATGACAGTCAGTCTGGCTTCATGATGGATGATATGGGCTATAGAAACTCTCTCTCCGTCTCTGTCTCGTGTACACACACACACATACACACACACACAGAGGCAGGCTCTTTTATATACATACACCTGGTTTCTAGTTTAAAATATGCTCCACCCACACAGAAATACACACTGACACAGCCTCTCTGTGGCCTTTTGTTCACAGCTCCTCTGATCCCTTGCAGTCGAACACTTATTGAACTGTCATAAACAGCAGTAACACTTGTTTGCAGTCATTTGCTTGTGCATGCGTATGTGTGTGTGTGTGTGTGTGTGTGCCTGCGGGCTTTTCATGTGAGGTGCAGGAAATGAATTTGACCCGGCCACTGGGCTGCTAGGGTATACATTGGGGACACAGTCCAAGTAAACTGTGATATTCAGCACTGTTGAGCTGCCTGCAGCCACTGTTGTTAGGTAGAGGAGTTGTTTGTGGTGTGAAATATAATTTGGGTTGGTCGTAATGTTGTTTATTTATTTTTTGTGACCACATGCTACTCTAATTGCACACTGATTGTCTTCATACTGATTTATACTTGTGAATATCAACACACGTGTCACCTGATTGACACACTGACACCTGAGTCGTCCACCCTCTGAGGCGACAGTAATCAGCTTACAGTCATAATTGCATGTCCTGTATGTCATTGTGTCTCCTACGTACATATAAACAAACTCCCATAATCCTCTCTCGCACACACACACACAAGCACATCACATCTTATTGCAACACGTGAAAATATAAACCTCTCAGATGTAATTCCTCGATGGGCTGTGACACAAAACAAACACCCGTTCACCTACTTTTGTAGGTCTTAATGTGAATTTAATACGCCTAATATAAGATTTTTAAGACTCCAAATTAATGTCCATATGCATCAAATATTCATTCATTTCCAGGAGTACTCAAGGTAAGGATAAGATGGATTTCATATTAGATGAACAAACATTGTGAGACACACTTAAAGGTGCAGCGATTCGGCCTCTGTCACCTGCGCCTCACACAGATACTCCTCCGGGGGCATTCTGCCTAATTGGTCGGCTAATTAAATTGAAATGAGAGCAAAGGCATCTGCTGTAGAGTGTATGTTGGATCTATAAAAGTAATCATGTCTCCAAACATGCATTTTCCATAAAGTAATCATATTGATTTACAGGCTTTGAGAGAATGCCAGAGAAACATGTATCTGCATGAAGATACTACTACATCCAGCTGGGGCAGACAGTTTGATGGATGATCTCTGCACACAGGTTTTCATTCAGTCTGTACGAGTATGTGTCCTTAACTGGCACCAACAGCTTTCCCTTTCTAAAAAAACAAATGCATCAGCACTGACCTCTCCACCTCCAACCAAGGACTGAATCTGAATTGTTGCATCAAGTAAAAAATAATGTTTTTTTTTTTTTCATGTGATATGAAGTACTTAGTGCGTGCTGGCAGAGATATTGAGATTCTTGTTAGGCTGTTGAGGTGTTGTGTGCTGCTGTCAGATGTGCTTTGATGATTAATGGCTGCCTCATCGATCATCAGGTGAAGCGGACAGAGGCTGTGCACAAAAGCATCACACTCTCTGTCGCTGCCTATTGACTTTCACTCAATAATTTTTTTAATGAATGGGTGGTTATATAGCACATTAGCTTCACAGGTTTCACAGCGGACACAGAAAACGCCAAGCAACTTTCCCCACTGCTGGGAATAGTTTAGAGTTTCACTATTGATCCGCTCCCTCACATTGAGTGAGATCTTCGACTTGTGTATATGTTTTTGAGAACTTACCGATAGTTTGTCAGCATGTTTTAGTAACACAGCTCGATGAGAAATCAACCATGTTTTAATTGCATTGCCCTGCAACAGCTCTATTACTGCACAGCTGGTTGCTTTGAATTGTTACAGCATTTTGTTTTCAACTCTTTTTACACCAAGATGCCACCAAATGGTTCAAAATAAAAAAGTGTGACAGCCCTTCAAATGTTCCTAACAGCCACTTTCAGGTGAAGTAAGTGCTCACTTTGTAGCTGTGGAAGTGTTTTAAACCTCTGATTCTGCACTCAGTCTTTTCTTTTCATACTCTGGCTGCCATATCTGAATCTATCTTTTTGTTCTTTTCTCCTCCAGTTACACTCCCCTCTGTCTCCTGCACCGGGGTTCGACAACCACGTTCTGTCAGACAATGAGGTAAGTGTGTGTTAAACTCCCTTATTCCCCAAACTGCCGTTTCCAGTCTCAAGACAGCCGCACTTTGCTGTGTGAATGCCAATGCTCCGAGCACCAGAAAGATAAAAAAAAAGAAAAGACACAGTGGAGTCTGGTAAAATAGTCCTACAACATCAGACAATATGCTGCGAGGGGAAAAACCTAGCAGGAATCTTCGGGTGCAGATGCATCAATGTCTCGGGTGTTCACACTCCTATTATCTCTCCTGTTGTGTCGTTTCTGGAGCACGAACAGCTTTTGTGTCTGGTGAATTTAATTATGTTAATGACAACATTATGACCAAAGTAAAGGCAACTCACACGAGCAGTTGGAGTCATTTTGTCTCTTCTTTGTCCTCCAGTCCGCCGTGTACTCTACAGTCGACAAAACAAACTGTGATGATGCCGTTAATGAGGAGGACAAAGAGCACGACTACAGCAGCATCGCAGAGATCAAAGGTCTGGTCCCGGCCTCCTCCTCCAGTGACCTCTACGCCACCGTCCGAGACATCTACACAGAACCCGATGATCCCGAGCCGGGAGAAGACCCCATCTTGGACAGCACAGATCCCGGCTACGAAACCATCCGCATCCCAAAGACTAGTAGCTCAGACGACGACCACAGAGCTGGCGCGGACGGGTCAGACGTTGCCAGGGCAGAGCCTGACTACGAGAGCGTTGGAGAGTTGGGTCTGGGCCGGGAAATGTCCCGCCTCTGAGTCCCCCTGCCCCCCCCACCCCCAACCTTTTCATCTGTGGCGATTTAGGGGAAGCTTCCTTACAGAGGCACCTTACAGACGTCACTGTAGTGCTTTAAACCTGCTATCAAGGATGCGTTTGGTGCACGGCTTGGGGAAAACCTTCAGAAAACGACTCAGCACCGCATCCATCATCAGTGCACGAATGTCCTCATTACAGCTTGGGTACGGTTAATCATATCTGAACTTGACTCCTTTAATTTATCAACCAGGGTGAATGTCATTGGTACTGGTAGGCCTTAACAACACTTGATTGTGGGAAAAAAAAATCAAATAAATGAACTTTTAAGTAAATATCCAATCACAGCACACGCATACAGCCTTTTAAGGGTTAACTGAGGACACTAACGATGCCGCTGATAAAAAAAAAAAAAGAGAAAAACATACCAAGAATTCAGTGCCATATGCTCATGAAATTCATGCACTTACATGTACATGTGAAGGTAGCATTCGTTGTACGCTTCCCTCTGCAGCTGCTAGTCTTACTGGCTTCTTCCAGGTGACTCAGTGTTATATTTTACTGAGGTGTCAGATGGTGCATTTCTAGGCGATTCCTCGTCGAGTTGGCGGCACCTCCGCTGTGCAGCTCCAAAATTCCTGCGAACGCATTCTTGACACGAAAAGAAAGAAAACCAATCTGATCCGCGACCAAATGGTTAGTATGGAACCGAGCCGACAACTTCTAGACTGCTACATGTGTGTCGTGTTGCTGAAACCATACGCTGCAAGTGTGTGGGCTTAGCATGTTGCAGGATGAAACTAGTCAACTGCAGAACCAAAATGGAAAACATGGGAGGAGGGAAGTTTCACACAATACATGAAATATGTGAAAATGTTTTTAGAGGTTTTACAGTCCATGTCAATGATTTTTTTTTTTTGTGAAATTTATATTTATTTGAAGTTGCATATTGCTGTGTAATTGTGAAATGTCCCAGAGTACGTCTGTGAGAGAAAAGTAAATAGGCTTTTATAGAAGTTTCTAGCATTTTTATTGAGATACTAAATGGAAGTGAGTTGTGAGGATAATGACAGATAGGTACGCCTTCCCCTGATTTTGTCATTTTTCACACAGGTTGAAATTAATCTGAAAAACTTGTGATGTGAGAAAATGACACGACACACTTGTATTATTGTATTATTATTATTATAATTAGTTTCTTTTTGGGTTGCCATGTTTTTGTTGAGTCAACTCTTGGTACAAGATACAGTCCTATGTTGGCATAAAAGCACAGTGTTTAATATTATGGTACTGCACTTATATACACAATCCAATTATATTTCTGCACAATTTGAACATTTAAATGCTTTTTAAGAAGAGAAAACCATATCTGTCCATTTGTAGCTTGTACCTGACGACATGCCAACCAGGGCTTGTATATAGTTAGAGCACTATTTTAACCACTTGTTACTCGCTGGAAATTTTATGTAAGCTTTTACTTATTTGTACAATGTCCAGAGTGGTATCATTTTAAAAGAAGTCTGCTGAGAGCACTGATGTATGTCTGACTCGTTTTAATGAAGCCCTGTTGTCCAGTGGCTTGTATTTTATTGTAATTCCAGGTTGTCAAATGGTGTTTCAGTTCTGACAAGTAGTAGCCAATCAGATGTCAGACGTATGGTACAGTTCTTTTGGTACATGCATTTTAAGAAAAGTGTGGTACTTTTAAAAAGAAGAAATAATCTCTCAGTGCTGTTAATTGATGTTTATTTTCATATGAGTAGGGCCCTGTGCATTTTTTGCTGTAAATATCTCTTTCATTGCTACAGTATCTACCCCCCTTTGTGTCATCTGGTTCCACCCACATCAAAATATTACAGCATTACAGTATCTCCAGCCTCAGTTCATGTTTCATTAGACATGCCGAAGCTTGTATGTGGTTCAGACAAACACAACCAGCCCCGCTCCGACTGGTATTGGATTCAAAAATGATTTGAAATGCTGTTACATCTCCTCGTATTGCTGCAGTTAAAGAGAATTTTGAAATCCTCCAGAAAAAAAAAAAAAAAAATCATGCTAAGTTCTCAAATAGAAAACATAAAAACATGACCATCTGAGTGCGTTGTCCATACCAACTGGTATATCAGGGTGGTGCAGTCACACAAATATAATGGTGTTCACACAACACCAGAAATGACCTCCAAGGAAATGATCTGCCAAAGGGGGGGGATGCTTTAGTGCCAAATCTAATCAGGACAACACCCACAGACACGGTTAATAGATACTTACCTAAAATCCCTTATTCTCTCTAGCTGTCTGTGTCAGTCATATAAACACACACACACACATTTCCCTTCAGGGAGTGGGGGTGTGGTAGAGGTTCAGAGACGCTCTCTCACTGCCTCCCCTTCAGCTCCACTCCTCCCCTAATGAGACCATTTGTTCCCCCCTACAACCAGCAGACAACTCTATGGTGACACCCGCCTTTGATCAAAGGGCAAAGCCGGTTTTGGCAGTTATGGCCACATCTGTCACTCCACTCTGTCCCGTTTCCATTCTCTGCATGTAAATATTTTATGACATGAATTGTTCTATTAAAATATAAATATAACAAATTGTGTCATTTTGTCTTTTTATTCACCAGGCCGCTGTCTTGTAGAAGGATCGTACCACCGCATATGATTTTCTAAAAACATCACATTTGACATTAATTAGGTCATTTGTTACTATGATAACATTGTTTGGTATATTTTCTCTGCCACACTGGGTGATAATTACGATGAATGAAATAGTTTCCTGGTTAAATTGATTCATGAATCCACTGTGAACTTTCTAATCAGACACGTTTATCACAGATCTTTTTATTTCTCTGCCAGCAGAAACTTGTAACATGCTGTGAGATCATACTTATAAAATTATTTTTTATTACGAGCTGTAGCCGACATGAGTCTTATTTGCAAGTATCTTCGGCAAAGTTTAAAGTTTTGATGAAGGGCACAAAATAAAAAAACAACTTTACAGTGACAAGAAAATGCTGTAAAATAACAACTCCTTGAATGTAGTAATTTTGTGAGTGCACTAGTAATTTTATGGGGAGGAAAAACCTTAAACTTCCATAGAAAAATATAAATGTTATGGTTATTTACAGTGTTCCAGCAGCTTACAAACAAGATCAACCCAAGGTGCGCATACATGAAAGAAAAATACAGAAATAGAATACAGGAAGTGAATTTACAGTGAGAAAATAAACAGGAAAGGTGTGCATACATGTTTACAGTACAATAGAAATAACTGTACAGTGTCACAGTACAGTACAGTATTCAGTCAGTGAATTATAACAGTATTTAGTACATGCTATGTTGTGCATTGCAGCATGATTTGTGCAGAATGAAATAGTATCACATACAGAATTTTTACAAAAGTGAGTCCAATAAACCGAGCATGTTCTGTAGTGAAAATGCCACAATAACCTAAATAATCTGTTATGTTTACATTCTCAAAAACAGATCAGATTTGATTGGCTTTTGACTAATAGAATGAATTAAACATTGAAAATCTGATCAGATTACATCACATTATCCAATTCTAGTGTTTGTATGTCTTTTTTTAGTTGGACTAAGAAACTTATGATCCTAAAAATGAAGATTACTCTGATCCCAGCTGCAGGCTGTAACCCAGGGTAGGTTTCAGGAATCAAATTGGGCAAATAATACAACATTTGCACCATATAGTATATTTACATTTATTTATATTCTGCACTTAATTTGTTTAAACAGTAGCTACATTATAAAGTGAGTGTAGAGTGAAAAAGTTGGTAGTGCGCCATGGGCTATCAAACCTTGCAGAACAGTAAAGTTTAAAAGTGGATTTGGTTGCCATAAATTAATCAATAATAAACAAAAGCATGTATTTCTCTGCTTTTTAATGGTGTGTATTGACTAAATAACTTTTTGTTATTTAAAACACATGTCTAAAATATCCATAATGCATTTATGAATAATGAATATTTGTTTGTATTCATTTGTTGTGAGTCATAGACTGACTGTTTTTGGTTTTATGTCTCTTGTAACTGCATGCAGGCCATTTCACCTGTTGTTCCTAACAGAGATATTAACTAACAATGTAATATTCATTCCCATTTAGAGCACTGCTAATCCTGATTTGGTCATCTTCAAAAAACGTGATTAGGATGAGCCAATCCGGTGAGATCGATTGGATGGATGGATTTCTAAATTCATATCTTTCAGATCCAGAATAAACTTTCTGAACAACAGTGCAGTCCATTGAATTTTTAACCAGATTCATAGTAATTCAGAAGTCCCATGGCAGCTAAAAGTAGGCTACATGCCTGTACAACTAGGTTATAGCATGAAGCGTGTGTGTCTGGTAGAAGTTTAGCCTGAATTCCCCTATTTTTCCTGTCCTTCCTTCCCTCTGCCGCCCTCCCTCCCTTCTGCCTTCCTCTCCATCCTTGCGTCATTGTTTTGAATGGAGCATCCTCCCGGGTTGCGTTACCTTCTGTCGGAGGAGAAGGGGGAGCGGTGGGGGCTTGTGGAGGCGTGTGCTGCGCCGACCAATCGCGGCCCTCCTCAGCCGCCGGACCGCACATGTTTACAGGCAGCATTCCGCCGGTAGAGGCTCTGCTCGGCATTAGGCGACGGCGGACTGGATGTGAAACCACCCGGAGCCGGAGTCACCGAGCCGGTTGTATTTTTACCAATTTCCACAGCCTAAACCGGGGTCTGGATGCGTATAGCCGAGCGGAGTGAAACATTTCGACGTGGTCGTTTCCATTCTTCTACACCCGAGTCCGTTAACCGTTAACACGCCGCCATTTTGCTTAATCGTGTGCAAACGTCGCTTCGGCTCCGGGACTTGGCGGTTGGTCCGTGTTTTGCCGCCGCCCCTGCAGCTCGCAGGGAGCAGTAGGGAAAACAAACAGGTCGGACGGAGGAAGATTGGTAGCCGGTTGGATGTGGAGGTTGTTTAGCGGCGAATGAATCGTTTTCACGCTGCGAGGCTGTCGTCGTCCGGTGCTAATTCAAACTTCTCCGTCGGTTCTCGGTGCTTCTGGTGCATTCAGGACGCTGGTTGGAGTTCCCG
>OOFC01050190.1:11274-38505 GCA_900323345.1 Pseudochromis fuscus | reverse complement strand
ACGGGGGACGGAGCCCCGGTGACAGGAGTGGTCCAGGCTGTCAAGCAGGAGAACAGGGACGTCTCGGCCGTAGGAGCCCGGCGCAGCGTTTACACCGTGCTCATGCAAGACGGAAGCCTCAAGGAGTTCTCCGAGGAGGAGATAGCAGCGGGGTTCAACCACACAACCAAAGCACCGCTCAAGTCCAGCCTGAAGGTGTGTGTGTGTGTGTGTGTGTGTGAGTGTGTATGTGTATGTGTGTGTGTGCGTGTAGCGGGCCCCGGCCGGCAGGCAGCGCTTCACTGTTTTTGTTGTGCGGTGTTTTGCAGCGTTTAACCGCTTCCTGCACGGAGCGGATTCAACGGTGTCACCGCCGCCGCTGCTGCTGATGATGATAGAGGCAAAATTTAAGCACCGTGGACAAATCTTGCATCATTCATAATAACCAATATGCACATTTTGTTGCATATCGCATCAAATAACGCGCTGTCATGACATTTGGCGACATCAGATATATGGGACAAAGGGCTTGATAGGGCCTGCGCAATGTTTATGTGGGCTAGTGGGTGGGTAAGATGAGGCAAACAAACACGCTCTGACTGCAGCGTTTTGGACTGATGTCTGAGGTTTTATACACAGGCTAATGGTTTATACATCAGCTTTATTACAGATCATTGTGTGCATGCAGCCTGTAATTTATTGCACATTTAAGGAATGTATTGCATTGAACTGAATTCAGTTTTTATTCATTCATACTTGATGCAGAATGTCACCCAATATTGAATATTGAATGGCTCTATAGGGAGCTCATTCTGCACAAAGCTATTATTGTTTAAGAATGGTTAAAAATAGGTGTATGTGGGCTTTCTGTGGAAGTACAGGCAAAATAGTAAGTTTTGATCATGTCCAAATCTGTAGTCGTGATTTGAGTCTAATAAGCAATGACCTAATTGCCTTCAGATCCAACTTGAATGCTTTGCAGTCACATGGCCTCAGATAAAGATTGTGTGAGCAAGAGAAGCCAATCCAGCCCTCGGATGAAAACACTGTTTCTGGCATAGGGGAAGTGTTTGTGTGGTGTGTTGTGTGCTGTCCTTTTTATAGCGAGGGAGTGACTGAGGAATGTTTGTGACTGAATAACGCCTTTTTATGCTCTGATTTTGATTTATATCCGTCTTAGCATTTAAGTGTGTTATGATTTTGGTGGAGTAACTTACAGACTATAATCTTAAGTTAAAGTCTTAGCCATTTATAGCAATACTTAAATTGTACTCTTCGGGCTTAGATGCTTGGAAAATCTTGAATGAACTTGTAAACTGTGTTTTAAAACATTATAAACACATGTCAGATCTTAAGAAAGATAAATGCAACGGCTCCGTGTGGAGAAATGCCAGATCTTTGAGCGATGGGAAATGCACTGTAAACTTGGGTTCTCTTGTTGTTGCATTTTGTACATTTGTGTATTCAGTGCTGCACTCACAAAAGCTGTTGCACAATACCGCTACAGTCACCGGTGCAGGCTGGAGGAGTGCAGCTGAGGCTGAGAGTGTGGTCCTGTCAGCACAATGGTCAAGTCTCTTTCAGCACGACTCAATTCCCACTGAGGTCGAAAACAAGCCATAAAATGAGGAGGAGGGGTCTTCTGTGTGTGTGTGTGTGTGTGTGTGTGTGTGTTCGTATGTGCATCTGTGCTGCTTTTTGTGTGCATTAGTGTGTAATAAAGCACGGATGTCATTTTCCCCCCATGTGTATTTGTATGTTTAATGAGTGAGATCTGACTACTTTAAATTTTGGAGTGGGGGTTGTTTGTGAGAGCACGTCCTCCCATTTGAGCTGCAGCAGCTGTGCAGGCAACAAAGTGGGCACCCCCAGGTTGGCAACGGGTGGCGTGCTCCAAAGAATCTGGATGCTTGGCGCTGTGCCTGGTATGGCAAACCAATGCCCCCTGTTCTGAAGGGGTGGGGTGGGGGTGCAGAATGCCACTTGTTGACTTGGTGGTTTGTGCGCGTGTGTGTGTGTGTGTGTGTGTGTGTGTGTGTTACTGCGATTTCTTGCTGCTAACAAAGAGGCGTTACTTGTTTTTGTTGTGCTGGCGCTTTCGACGTCCTTGCCGTTGTTGCCTGTGCTGATCGTACGCCAACGTGGGAGTCAATGAAGCAAGCTTGTTGACAGAAGCTGTGTGACTCTTTGTTCTGGAGCGGTGATCCCAGGCAGCCTGGCGTTGGCTGTCCTCATTGGTTGGCTGAGCAACATCAGCATGAAGCACAGTGATCACAGGGTCAAGTCTTAATGCTGGTGCTGCCGTGGAAATATATGAGTAATCTTTAAGGGGGAAGAAAGTGTTTCTAAAGGTGTTAGGCAGAAGTATTTAGTAATATTTAAAGTATAATCGTTGTCTCATGAAAACAAGTAAAGTTGTACATTTTCTGAACTTTGAGTTAAGTATAAAAAAATGCTGAACTGGAGATTGAGTCATATTTTTATATTAGAAAATCGAACGCTGGGTGCAGTGTGGGATCATCAGTTAATCGTTAACTTTCCTAATCCTGATCAATTTTAGTTGTTGCTCTAATACAAAGGCTTCAGGGCAACAAAGAACCCGATGCAGTTGGGAATTTATGACATTCTTTATTATGACCTTTGACCCCTAAAGTACGAGAATCTTTACGCTTGACAAACTGCTGCCCAAAGCATGTAGGTTATGAGTGTGTGTGCATTTGTGAGTGGGAGAGAGAGAGAAGCAGAATGAGTGATAAAGAGAGGAGGGACACTCGGGGTATTTGTTCTGTGCGCCGACACACACACACACACACACACACACACACACATACACACACCAGCTCTGACATATGCAACTCACATTTCACCACCGATTTGGCATGATTCACAATTTCCTGGCTCTGTGAAATGCCATAATTCATAAGCCTGGAGAAAGGAAGGAATTACTGTTGGTTTTATCCGAGGAGCACACTCGCCGTACATACAACACCTAATCTTCCTCGAGCCGGTGTAATCCATCTTGTTGTTTTACTCAAGTCTGTGTTTTCACAGTGCTTTTTGCGCACTACTGAGCGTTCATGTGGCCGGCCTCCATCCTCAACAATACTCAATACTCATTTCTCATGTCTTTTTGTTGTTGTGTTTTGTTTTGTTTTTTTACTTCATTAATCTAAGTAATTTGTTTTCTTGGTGTTTGCGTGTGTGCATGTGTGTGAGTGATTGACTAGGATGCTGCTTCCACACTCGAGACTAATCGTGTTACAGTACTTTGAGATAATGATCTCGATCACACACACGGACACACACCGGTCTGAATGTCATACTCCTCAACGCTCTGTCGGCGTGGGCAGCTTTGTGTGTCACCCTGCTTGTGTTTTGGCCTTTTCTCAGTGTGTTTCTAAGAGCCTGATGGCTTTACTTACCTACAGAGATGTGTGTGATGGTGTGTGCGTAGGTGCCTGCAGGTATTCATGTGCAGAAGCCTGCCATGCGTTACTGTTGTGTAAGAGAATAGATTATTATTTTTTTTCTTTTTTCTAACTTCGCTACAGGTAGGCGTTTTAAGAGTGTTGTGATTGGACAAATGCTTTTCCTTTGTGACTGTCTGTGTGTCAGTATAATGTGGGAATGTGTTATCAATGAAGTCTTGCTGTCCACAGTGTGTATGTGGTCTTTAGAGCATCAGAGCTCTCTGTGTGTGCACATATTAACTTGGTAGAGCAGTTAACCTGAAACTAAGACACCCACTGGTGCTGGTTGCCCCACTTTACCTCGAACGTCATCCCAGTTTATTGTTGCTGTTACAACCATGCTGCCAAAATTGCAGCTTATGTCAAACTCACACACCGGATTAATCTGTATGTTACAGTTATCTTATGATCTATGTTACTGTGAACTAAAATTTTATTAAATGGCACTTGTTTAATGTTGCAGTAATAAAGTTAACAGCTGGGTATTATCTGCAGTCTATGGCCAAGGGAAGTTATCGGCTGACTTGTTTTGTGCATATCCTTAAGCTCTAGCATTTCCTTCCTCATACAGCACACGGGGGTGATTTGTGAATATTTTAAATTGTGCAATATTTACATCCGTGTTTGATAACTTGCAGCCTCTTGAAGATGTTCAAAAGCAGAAATTAGGAACGATTTTTCTTATTCTATTCTTCCAGTCACTGAAATTTTAAAGTGTAAATATACAGATTTTGAACAAACACTTCAAAGCCAAAATCAAGCTGTGTATTATATCACTACTTTTGTGTAAAGTCAAAGTGTATATTTGCTCACGAGAAGGTTATTTTTTGTGGAAAACTGTACTCCCAAAATGTCTCCTGGAATTAAGAAGAATACATTGGTTTGGCACTTTGTTTGAAATGTAAGCATTTGAAGTTTTCAAGTTTAAATGATAAACTTTTCCCAAGCTGAACATGAGCCTACATCCTGGTACTGTGTTGGGAAACTGCACATGTAATTGTTTCCCTGTGTTTATGTCATGATTTTGTGTTATATTTATATGTAATTTAAATATTACCCATATTAACATTAATCTTTACCCATAGAATAATGGCTTGACAGACTTATCACTTTGGGCCTTTAAGGGAGTAGAAACTTCATGGTCAGAAGACAGTTTGAAAGGTTGGAACGATTCATGGGAATGTTTGAAAATAAAGAGATCATAAAACTAAGATAACATCTGAAAGTTGGAGTTCCCCCATCATGGATGATTTCATGGATGCTGCTTTTTTAGATGAGCCCATATGATGTCAGAGCATTTAAACCAATCAGAAAAATAGGGAACTGCACAAGAGCAGGTACCAGCAAAGCGGTACCAGGTACTTTTTCCTCATGGAAAACCAAATAAACTGAGTAGAGTAGAGCTGAGCTGTTACCATGTAGTGGAAATGCACCAGTTGTGAGTTAAACTGCATCATGGCACCCTAGTAGTGGCATGAAGATTGCTATACAAAAACTCCCACAAATATTTCATAAATGGTCAAATATGCCAGAAATTTGTCTCATGTGCTTTCAATGTTACAAACTACAAACCTATCCAAGTATTTATGTTCCATATATGAAGGCCTTCTGCACAGCTTTGGCTCTTTCCTGCATCCGTACTGTGACCAAATGTTTATGTGCAGATATTGAAATATTCCCGTTTGCATCCCTCTGCAGCAGAGCTCCAGTAACGGAGCTCCAGACGGCCAGAAGATGGAGGGCGGCTGCTTGAGCCCAGAGGCAGCCGAGGAACAGCGTTTGGCGGACGGCAAGCGTGTCAGCCGGGACCCTGACACCCGATCAGTGTCCCTGCTCGAGCAGAAACGCAAAGTAGTCTCCTCCAGCATCGACGTCCCTCATGCCAGGTAGGACTGTGTGGGTGTATAAGCATGCCAGTTCTCTGATTCCCTTCCTAGAGGGAGTTTGGCCGGAGTTCATACATTCAAAGTTCATAGAAGGTTTATGACATAGATATGTCATCTCACAAATAGGACAGAGTTATATGGGCTGACATCCATTTTTTCATCTGATCCTTGAAGCTATTTTGGCAGCACATCGACTACAATGTAATTTGACAGGAGTCTACTTTTACTCCATTACATTTATATTTTATCATATGCCACCATACACTGCACATTAATGATGTCTGTATGTCGGGATGAATGCATTCTTAATCCCACACCAAGATTTAGGTAATCTGAGATTATACTTCCTAAATATGGAAAGGTTGTGTGCAAAGTGTCATTTTAAAAAGAAGCCAAAGCTGTTGCCTTAACTTGCAGATGCAGTTATGGCCATGGTTATTTTAATGACATGCCTCTGGTGGTTTCCCAAATTGTAAAAGTGGTGCAACACAGACTCAAGGCCACAAGATTCAACGAACACAGTAAATCTCATCAGTTACCCTCTCGAATGTCTTTGCTGCTCAATAGCAAAGACACTATGGGCTCACTGGATACTGTGGCCTCATGGCCAGCATGAACTAATCTGAACAAATATGCTTGAAATCTGTGTGGGAGAGCAGCTATCACTTTCATGTTTTATTGAAAGTGAGGTACATAATCCATGTGATCCTGCACTGTGCAACACACAACCCTATACAACTGGAAACAATTATTATGCTGTCATGCATTAGTTGTTCCTTCATTCATTCATTCATTCAGTGGTTCTCCTCACACGACACAGACATATACACACACTGACACTGATATTATTTTTTTAGATGGTCAGCATAATCTGCCACTGAAGCCAGTCCACACTCAGGTAATGAAACATTAATAAGCAGCAGTGCACGGCAATGAAATGCCATCTAATAAAGAAACAACACTCTTTCACTATTAAATGTGAAGCACTAATACCTTGTAAAGCGCTGCACTGTTATCGAACATCACTCCCCATTACTTGTCTTCATGCTGCTGGAGGAGACCAATCGATGGAAACTTGCTGAAAAGTACAGTAAAAAAGTCTCCTGTCTGAGCAGCTTTATCACTCCATCCTGAGCCCACGCTTTAAATGTAATGGCTGTGTGCCAATTAATCATTGACTTGGTTCTTTCTTGTTGCCCATTAAGGGGAAAACTCTTGTTTTAAATTCAGTCTATCACATGGATTAGACAGAAGCTTTACACATGTCCCACCATAATTACCTCCTTGCATAGGGATTGCAATAATATTGATATTTATATGGTTATAGTGGAATGGCTTATTGATTATCTCGCCGCTCTTGTGTATGTCCAGTTCGTCGCCTCAGCTTAGGGACGATCGCTTTATAAGCCAACTTCCAGTTTATCCTCCTAATGAGACCATCTAACAACCAGACAGCTGTGGGGAATGTGGTATAAATCAGAATTTAACTCGCATGCAGTAATCCTGATAAAATGGTTGAGAAGAAACCATGACCTTCAAAAAGCTTCTCATCTTTTCAGTTATTAGTGTGAGCACACACTCCCGAAACCCAGGTTATCTGTTCAGCCAGAATTCCAACAGGAGTATGTCAGATTACACTCTGATTTTTTTTAGCCCCTGCACACATCTTTGAAACTTCATAAATGTGAGAATTGTTAGCAGTAGTCCTCACGTATGTTGAAACAACCAAAGACAAATGTTAGATTCGCTTTTGGTGGTAGTAGGTTTTGTAGAATCAGTTGCAATCGTTAAGTTTTTTCCAAAACCTTGAGAACATACAGTGGTGTGTCACACCAGGAGGGAAGTGTATTGAGATTTTTCTTGTGTGTTTTATGAGTTTTATCTGTACATCTATCCAAGGAATTTAGTTCTTCAGGATCTGTTGCCTGCTAAGAAAGGACAAAAACTTAGTGAAGATATGTGAAGGCCATGTGTAGGGAGAAAACCATTTGAACAAAGACATCCGGAATATGTGTTGTTGTTGTATGTGTTCGACGCATACCTTATACAAATGGTACAAAGGAAGGGTTGTTATAAAGCTGTATTTTGCCATTATTGGACAATCACAGTCTGTAAAAAGAGACTGCAGAAAAGTTGGTTTTGGTAAAAGTTAAAGAGTCACACTGAGTTCCCTTCTTATGTGTTTCTTGGTCCCAAATGTCCTCGTAGTTAAAGTTCAGCAAGTTCATCCCTGTTTAATCTCAAGTCCAACATCATAGACTTGACATCTAATTATTTTGTGTATAGCACTTCAAAGCCGGGCACTCGAAACCCAACAACCTTTTGTGCTTGTCAAGTGCCACGCCAGACTTGAAAAATAATTTTTCAGCCCAATTTATTAAGTACGCTTGCACAATCAAGATCATGGAAAGTTCATTGTTGCAACATCTTAGGAGCACAAAGAAGTCTGAGCTCTTTTCTTAGATATCCCCACGATGACCCCTTCAGTGCGCAGCGCCATTATTGCCTCGAGATTAAGATCCATGGCTGTCATCCTCTGCACACCTGCGACCGATTTTCAGCCCTGCTCCAGCACTGGGGAAGAAATGGTGTTGCCACTGACCACAGAGTTTATCCATAATGGAGACAAAGGGGGAGAGAGAGACACAGGGAGGAAGGAGGCTTTGAGGGATGGTAGAAAGGGGATGAGGGAGTATGAGGAAAATTAGTGGGGGAAATGTGCTTGTGTACAGTGGAGGAGAAGAGGGTGAAGGAGATGGAGAGAGCATGTGTTGGAGTGTGTAGCTGTGAAGATAACAGCAACCGAGAGAGAAAATGCCTGAGGATTTTTTTCTGAGCTAACTCTCCAGAGAAGTCTGACCTTGAGGTTGTTAATTGCACTCTGAAAAGTTCCCGCTCTGCTGGTGATTTAGCAAGAAAATGTCTGGCTATTGGATGGCTCTCCAGATCCCTCGCAACCTAAATACAATAGGTTCCCCTACCTCACTGGGAGTCGCTGAACTACTCGAATGCCCTCGTCTGCAGTCATTGACAAAATAGAGGAAAAACGACCGTGCGCCATATAGATGTTGGACCTCGGGGGTTTTGTGTAGCTACATTTCATGGCTCTGTTAGGCGCTGCAGCTCTCATTACTTTATCGAGTAGCTTCCTTCATCGTATTTGTACACAGCACATTTACTTTGCCCACATTTCGTCAGATCTCGCGCCAAAAATCAATAGGTGTCATTCCATGATTGACCTATTTTTCTGCATTGCTCCGACTCCCAAATGGCCAAAAGAAATTGTTTCCCTCATGAAACATTTTTTTTAAAAAAAGGTACAGTACCTTGAGATACAGGAAGTGAGTGTTGACTGCAGCAGCTTCTGATTTGTTTATGCCATGTTTTTTGTGTGATTCTGCCTTTACTGAATTATCAGGCCTCTCTGCACATTGTGGGACTGTGGTCTCAGCCAGCTGCTGGGCCGGCTCCTTCCTTCAAGGGCTTATGTTTTCTCTGTGCAGGAAACAGTCAATTGTAACAAGAGCTGGCGGGGGCAGACCGCTGGAAACGAATGGCTTGGCTTTTGACAAATAGCATTCTGGAGACTAATTGCTAGCAGGGGAAGTGAAGTATAACCTTAGTTGAAGAGGAAATCAAGAGAGTGCTTTGTTTATTATTGCAAACCCCCAAAACAACAGATCTGAGGGTTCAAATCCTCTTCTCTTCAGACCGCCGGCAGTCAGCCCTCCCCTTCCAGCCTGACCTGAGGTTACTCACATTTGTGTAAATGACTGAACCCTCTGCTGGCCCTCCATGTGTTTTTCTTTTCTTTCTTTTTTTTAATATAAAAGCCCAACGCGGTTACCACATATAACCTGATTATGGTAACCATTCCATATAAAATTGAGGCGAGGAAGCTGGTGGGCTGAGACCAACTTCAAAACCAAATTTGACGCCAAAACAAGCCAGTTTATTGTTGTCGTTGTGATTGTTGATCAGTGTGTTTGGAGATCACAGTGTGCTGAGCCAACCGTGCGCTTCAGTCTCCAAGCCCGGTGCATCAGCCAACACAGACATGGAACAGGGCCAAAGACAAAAAGAGGCCCAGAGGGACTGTCAAATTATCGTTTGTCTTTTGATAAAGTGGCACGGCTCGTAATCTGCTTGTTTTCCTTCTGCTCCTGGTTTTGTTTGTGTTTATGGGCATTTTGTACCTTTTTGGAACAACGTCGCAGCTCTCACTCCTTTTGCACAATGTGTTTGTGTTTGTGGTGAAGGAGGGCGTTTAAATTTTGAAATAACAGAAAGGCAGGGAGGAGGGTGGGGTCTCCAGACAGTGAGTGACAGAGGGAGTGGAGGAAAAGAGTGAGAGACATGCTCAGTGTTTGCCAAAGAAAACAGTTTTTCCTGGTTTGGATGCCAGGGGAGTCCAGAAACCATGAGATTAACATCTGAAAAGACAGCTCCCATGATCTCTCACTCTCTCTCTCTCTCTCTTTCCCTCTCATTCACCATCTCACTCTCTAATCTCAGTGTGTGCTATTATCTGATTGAATGTTGATGTTTTTTCCTCACAACAATGTACTTTACCAACTCATGTGGGCTGAGTGAAATATTCGGAAAATTTGATTGGCCTAACTACACACAGCTAAAAATAACAGAAATTGGCTTGTATTTATTTAAAACAGGCATAGCCCAACAGTAAGCGGTCTTGTTTTTTTAGCTGCAATAATGGCAAATGTGATTTATCATAATGATAACTTCAGCAGGCAGTGCTTCCTAAAGGACACTGGTTTTACTAGATTCTTACAATACAAGCAAACAAAGGGTCTGAAGATAAATGGAGATGCCACATTTAGATGCTGTGTATGTATGAGAAGTTAGAGTTTTTTTATGTTTTGCACATTGTGTGTACAGGAATGGATGCAACAACCTGGTCTCAGAAATGAGATTAACCAATACTGAAGTGCAAAAAACTGCAATACTCCCGACCGCCACTAGATGCTGGCTCCAGAAAACTCTGGTTCCAATCATCAAATACTAAGTCAATGCAAATCATCTTATTTCATTCTTCTGACTCCTCCCTTCATATCCAAATACGGTCACTTCTGGCTCGAAGAAACCAACATGGTGATGTTCAAATGCTAAATGCTTGGCTTCGATATGCGAGTCCGCAACCAATGGGTAATGTCATATGTTAGCTTTGTCCATTCTATATATTGTAGTCTATGGCAAAATTTAAAAAGTGACCAGTTATACAAAGCACTGTGCAATGTACTAAATAAAGCCAATAGTAAAAACAGCTTAAAAAAAGATCATTTAAAATAGTCTTAAGGTGAGTTTTAAGAAGGGCTTTCACTGCCTGGCTCAGCTCACCACAACAGGCTGCTTCATTGTCTAGAATCCCTGACAGATAAAGCTCCAGCTTTGTAAAAGCCTAGGGTCTTGAAACTGTGGCTTATGTGGGGTTAAAAGGTCTCTGGTCATATCTCGGTACAAGGTGCATTCGTGCTTTTAAAGGGATCAGCAAAATCTTAAAATCAATCCTGAGAGTAGCAGCTAACCAGTGTAAACATGCTAATATTAGAGTGATATGATCTAATGTGTGTCAGGGTTGCACAATAACTGTCACGTGAATGGTTACAATATCAGAGCCGTTCTCTACCTTCACACTGTTCATCCTTAGTGTCTCAGTCCAATAACTCGGTGTAATAAGACAAAATGAGATCTTCCCGGTGGAGAAAAAGAACAAATGCACATGAGATGTGAAAACCAGCTGAGACAAAAACACCTTTGGTGCTGCAGGGTGTCATTGTGAGTTTTGAGCATGAAGGATTTATTTTTTTGAGGGAGCACATTTTATTGAACAGTGGGCTTTATGGATGACTTAAATATCAAACCAGTGGCTGTGCCCTGAAGAATTTGAACTGGCTTGCTCCATTTAACAGGATTCACTGGAAGTAGCTTTGTTTAAGTCGATTCAGAATATCTGCTCTCAGATGCAGTTGAGTATTCATGAACCCACCCCACCCTGCTGGTAACTCAGCTTTAGATTTATTACACATACACTAATCAAAGGCGAAGCTCTCACTCTTTGTCAATATCAAAAACACACAAGCGAGAGCCACGCCGGGTTTCGTCCTCCGGCTCATTCGACAGGATCTGGCTCCCAAGAAAACAACCACCTGTGATGCCCCAGGAGTGGATCTGTGAGTTTAAATTTATATGCAAATTGGGTCTTTAATTAGGTGTGCTGAATATCCGTTAGTGGGAGGTGGGGAATGGTTAACCACGGATTAGTAGACAGTCGGCCTGAGTTTACTGTGATCGTTTGCCAAAGCACTGGACCCTGGGAAGTGTTTGTAAGCAATGTGAGTGTGTGTTATTGTTGTGATCTCCATCCAGGCAGGAGACTTTCAGAGCTGTTTGGAAGTTCACTGGTGTACATCTGGCATGTTAATTACAACATTATAGTGAACAGAAAAAAATCTCACAACATCAGGTTCACTGGATGCAGTATAAATGACTCCTTCAGTGTGTACTCTTTATTTTAATAACGTATTTAACACTCAAGATGTCCACGGCTGATGAGTAGTAGTGGAACTGACTCATTACATCCAACATTCATTTTTAAGCTATCAGCAAAAATCTATTTGCAGTTATTGATGTTGTAAATAAACATAACGGAGCTACTTGGGGGTTTGAGCACTCGTTATGGCTGTCGGGCGAGCGTGACTAAATGTGTCGACGTGACACCACTGATGCAATGAATCAACAGATGAATCAATCTAAAGCTTCACAGAAAATGTCACTAATATGCTAATTTATTATTTTTTTTTCTACATCGCTGTTGTTGTATTCATAAGGTAGTTGTGTGTTCAATCACTCCTTGGCTCTCTCATTCTCTGTAATGCTCAGTGCAGGACCTCAGAGCCAGTGTTTATGTGACAGTTGGCTCTGTGGGTCCTCGGCTGCCTCGGACTAATCCATAGTCCCCAGCTTTAATGGACTGATGGCAGAGAGTGCTGCAGGAAAAAGAAAAGCTCTAATTGATCCTATTGACGGATGTGCATTATGGTCATCTACATTATATATACAAGGTGGTACTAATTGAAGACGGTGTCAAGTGTCTTACATTATGTCCAAACAGAAGCACTAATGAGAAGATCTTTCACTTTCTCTTTTAAAGTGAGAATTTTACTTAAACTGGGTAATGAGTCTTAATGTGTGATAATGATGGTAAAATCATTTGCACTGAGGGACACAACCAGCATACAGAATAAATCACATTGACAATTTTGATTCGAGTTTGTGTGAAGTTTGAGAACATGACCGTAATGTTTAGTAATCCCATCCATGAGTTTATAGAGCTGTGTATGGAATATTATTTGGATCCTGTTTTATTATTTTGCTTTATATTTTTGTGGTGAATTCAAATCAGTTTGCTGTAAATTAGAGGCATGTGTATCGAGTTGGTGTTTATTTTACAGCCAAAAAAAGAGGATATTTATGTCTTTTTTTTTCCTTATAATCTTTTGTGCTGGAGAATAAAGAAAAACACACATCTTGAGAAGCTCATTTTGCCACCTCTTGCCATATTATAGTATTAATATTACTGTACTGACCGAGGCAAAGTTTTGGTTTGGGGCAAAGACATTATGACAACGGGGAGGCGACACGCTTCTCAAGTCTAACCTATTAAAAAACAAGCCCAGCCCTCCAGAATTACCCCTCCCCACGCTATTTCTAATTACGGCCATCAATTTTGAAGCTCCATTGACCTGTCTGTTTTAAATTATTGATATCTGTCAGGCTGACAGGCTTTATTAATTAAAATGGAGATGTACTAATTAAGAGCACGGCATGAGGGTGTCATAATTGTAGCCCCTTTTTAATTTGAGTGTCACACAGCAGCTTTATCGCAGTTTAGCAGAGTGGGTGCGGCGTGACGGACCGGCGATGAAGGCAGGGTGGAGGTGCCCTGGTTTGACACCTGTGTGTTTCAGTGTACGTCAGTGTGTTTTTTGCAGATCGCCAGCACCGCCTACTTTAAAAACCAGATGTTGTAATGGCTCTCTCTTTGTTCATTACAGTTTTCGTGAGAACATTAGTTATTCTTTGTCATAATCCAAGGAGATAAGTGCAAATTACATTCAACAACATATTAGTTTCTTACATAAGCTGCTCGCCGTGTGTTTTATTGTGGTTCCCTTTAAATGCGCTTTAATCAACTGAAACGCTGTGAGACAAAAATAGTTTGGTGTGTTTCAGTGACTTGCTTTAGTCTTATGCAAGCACACATTTTTAAAGAGAGCTGCTGCTTGATTTTTTCCATTGGTTCCTCAGATGAGAGTTTGTCGTCTTGGAAAGAAACGTGGAAAAATGCTGCGAAGAAATGTGACCGCCAGACACTGTAGTATTGTTTGCTTCATTCTGTCCAACACATCTGTTTATGAGAGAACCCGAGCGCATGTTCATTTACGATTTTCATGTGTTTTCAGAGACACCAACACGCATGTTATGGATGTAGTAATCTCACAGGATTAATGTATCAGCGCTGCCATATTACTCACCAGCGACATCTCTCTCTCTGTGCTGAGAGCCTGGCCCCCATCTGAGTCATATCAGGTCAGAACACAGGTGTCTCTGTTTTCCTAGAAAACGTGGTGCTGTGCAGCCACTCAGACAAATCTCACATTTTCTCATGTGTCGTCAGTCCCTCAAGCTGTGTTCTGACCACTGCAATCCTTTCATGCTGTCGATAGTTTCTGTACCAGCCTAATGACAGTTGAGTTATTGACCACAAATGGACACAAATTACCTGCTAATTAGCCATTTGGAACAACAGGACATAGCGTCATCCTGATAGAAAACTGACCTTGAATCCCCAAAGTGACCTCCAGCGTAAAAAAAAACAACACATTCAAAGTCAAAGCGTATGGTATTTTATCAAAGCATATTCCTGCACATTAACACACTCACAATGACTTGAAATTGAACCAATTTGTAGAACAAATCGTGTCTTCATATAATCCTAACTCATTCAGTGACGCAGAACCATGATGTCGACATGATTGTTAATTCCCAGATGTGGTATGAATGCACCTTCTGGACTGACAGATGTGTAAAAGATACTTACACCGTGGGAGAGGCTATAATGTGTTTAGCGTCGCTGCATGTCATTTTACCTCAAAGAGAGCAAAGAGATCATTTTTCATACAAGCAGCAGCCACACAAGCTCAGTGTTGTGATGGTGCCGCATGTATCAGAGGGCCTGCAGTGGATTTACTGTTGTTTTTTTGTTGTTTTGGCGCAATCATGTTTATGATAGAAATAACATTTAGGCTATGAGAAGTGAGGAAGCCATGCAGCATCTCAACAGTTGGCATCCTTTGATATATATTTTTCTGCGCTGTTGAATCCACTGCACAAATAAGCCAGACATTTAGTCAAAACTATCCCACAGATGTCTTCCTCAACAAAAAGCCCTTATGTTGTGAGGAGGGAGTGATAAAGTTAATTGAAAGTTAGCCATTTGCTGGTCTGACATCTAAGAACCATCTGCTGCGGCCGATCTACATAAATTGTTCTTGAACAGGACAACAGTGGAATATCCTTTTACTTCATAATCCAATAAGAGGCCTCCGTGGTCCTTGGTGTCTGCAATAAGATCTAAAGCCGCGAGCAGGCAGCAGACCAGAACTGTAAATAAGAGAGCAGGCACTTCCAAAATACAGTTTTAAAACGTGATCCATCATCATCTGTTAGGTTTCAGTTCGGAGCTTTGTATGGGGAGCTATTGGATGACTTTATTAAAACAAATGGGGGTTTTTTGTGTGTGTGAATTGCATGCATCTGTTTAGTTGCCGGCTTGCAATCCTCAGCTTTGATATTATGATTGTTGTTGTTTTTAGGTCATTGTGATGTCTCTTCAGACCAGATTCTAACATTTAAAAAGCCTTGAAATGCATCAGCCTTTAAACGATGCTCCCAAGCTGCAACATAAACGGACCACATCATAATTGGCCCTTGCCACACACCATCCAACCTTCAAATAAGATAAAGCTGGGACTGTTGTTTCCCTCCTCTGTCGGAATCCTGTGTAATACTCTCTCTCTCCCTCTCTTTTTCTTTCTTTCTTTCTTTCTTTCTTTCTTTCTTTCTTTCTGTCTGCCGTCCTTTGTTCTTCAAAGACATTTGTCATTAGCTTCACTAGCTTCGCGAGCTGGCAGGCAGTGGCATGGTTACTGTACACACACACACACACACAACCCCTGAAGGTAAAGGTTAGTTTTTCACAGTTGTGCTCAGCTTCAGGTTGTCCCTTGTCGCTGTACAGAACAGCTTGTAAGTGGGTAAACAGCCAGCAGTGACACTTTTAGCTTTGAGGTAGATCATGAGAGTGTTTTTGTGTGTGGGGTGGGGGTGTGGGTGTACACGTTCAGGGTGGTGGTGGAATTCAGAAGACAGCTGGTACAGTTGCCCCCTTCAACCCACCCCTCATTTGGAGGGGTTGTTCAGACCATCATCTCCTGTTTTCCTCAAGACACACACACACCACCCCCACTGTCAGAGACCTCTTAATATCAACAAAGCAGCAGTTTGGCCAAACTATAGATTCATCACCTCCCTCCCTCGCTCTCCCCCCGTCCGCTCCCGTCTCTCCCTGTAAACAATGGGAGCCAGTGCCTTCGGTCACGTGAGCCTCCAGCATCTGCAGAGGAGGTTGTTATTGTTTTGATTTGGGTTCCACATGCTGAACTCGACTCCCATGTGAGCAGAACTGTGCGATCATTTTAGGAGTTTGGGTCGGGCGGGACTCCGATGTTCTGCCAAAGTAGAGGCTGCTGAACTGCACAACTTTGTGTGTGTTTGTTTTTGCATGTGTGCATGTGCGTGTAGATGGTTGTAGCTTTGGCAGCATTACCTCACTACGAGCTGAAAATGGATGTGTTTACCAGGGGCTCGTTCTCTCTCTCTCTCCTAAAGCTCCCTTTCTTATTTTCTCTCTTGCAGCCATTTGAGGCTCACAGCCTTGATGGAGGGAAACATAACACCCCCATTAGACAGACACACTAAAGCATTTTCTGGAGTTTAGGTCTGCACACATGCACACAAGCCATGTTACATCGTCACACCCCTCCATATAGCGTGCATAATTCATGACCTCCCGCTGACATCTATGTAAACATGGGTGCTTCCTTCAGCTCTTTGTTGGAGGCTTGGTGAGTTGAATGAAGCGCTCCCAATTGACTTGACACCACACACACACTTTGATCCAATAACAATTTATCTCGAAGAAGTTTTCATATCCTCTATGACTTACAGTTGTACTAGGCAACAGTCACATTTGATGGCCAATGTTTTACATTATATTGGATCAGAGGTGAGTGCTCTTCTTGCTGTGTGATGGATTATGTCTCTGATGTTCCACTTCCTCCACCTTTGTCTCCCACTTGCAGTACACTTTTTTCCTTTCACTGTCCAGTCTTTGTTTTTTTTTATTTCCTACACCTCTCTTTCATTTCCCCCCATTGCCCAGATGACTGCACGGTTGCTCCAATGCATCCTTCACCTCTTTATTTCTCCCTCTCCATCCTGTTTTCACCTCCCCCTGACTCGCTGTATTCTATCTTGCTTTCTCCATCTCTGCTTTCCCGCTCATTTCCCCCTTCGTTCCCCCATGATCTGTCTCTCCCACCCTCCCACACTCACTCTAGCCCTCCCTCTCTTCCTTTGTCTCCTCGCTCCGCTGCTGTATGTGTGTGTGTGTGTGTGAGAGAGACTGTTTTTCCTCTGACTGACAGAGAGAGAGATGTTAGCCCGTTGCAGAGCTGGGTGCTGGTGTTGTAGAATAGGCAGTGTGGCTAACTTACACTAGCATATGAGATCAGTAGCGACAAGATACAAGTGGTTTGTCTCAGCTTTCTCAGACAAAGAACTGAGGCAAATTTTGGCGTCTTCAGAATTTGAAATCTGCCTGCACACTTCACAGATTTCGTTTCTGTCTTCGGTCCAGTTGGCTTTTCTCACAAGGGAAATGTTCGTCATATAGAAAATAGCTGTAATTAATAACAGAAATTAACGTGCAGTGTACCGAACATGCTCACAAACTCTGCACCCACAAAACTCACACACACACACACACACACACACACACACACATTTACATTTCCAATTAGGTATGCAAATAATGCCAGTCATTTGCAGTTAACCCCCCCTCAGGAAGGGTTAACGGTTAATGATCGCTGCACTATCACACATTTCTCACTGATTACGATATCACACTCAGACAGCAAAGAGGCGTCTTCCAATTAGATATATTTCACCATGTTTGCAGTCTGAGTTTGTTTTGTTTACCTTTTGACTGCACACAGTTGTAAGCGAAGGCGTGCGGCATTGACCCAAATGCTAAGTGACAATTGGCACGTTAGCTGGCTGAAACTGTCCATCAATTTGGCGCCTCGCTCACGGCCGCTTGGAGCGTTGGCGCCGAAGACGTGCACGGCATACTGACGCATACACAGGTGGTTGAAGCGCAACTCAAGGGTGCAGACACATTTTGTGTAGCTTAAGGGTTTCACTCTGTGCAGTTTTTGTTGTCGTTGTTGAATGGATTTGCAAAATGTGTCTCCAAATGTAGACGTTGTCAGTCGAAATCACTCTGTACACTAAAGAATGCTGATGTCCTACACAATTAAAATGATCAATAATGGTAACTGCACTGCAAAGCATTTGTATTTGTTTGCGGTACCTATTGATTCTTATAGCGCCTGCTGTTTCTGTCAACATCCCCATGTCACTGTTTGTGCTTTGTGCTGTAATGGGCAGTACTGGGATTTTTTTTAAATACAATACCATGAATAGCCAGAACATACAAAGTGCAGGTTCATTTAGAGAAAGAGATTATTAATTCCACTTTCTATATTTACAGTTATGTGTTCCCACTAACTCAGTAGACTGTGTACAGGCGGCTCCAACATCTCAACTGGAGTCAGAGTACATCAATTCAAAGGTGCTGGATTTGAAGATAAATAATAACTAAGACACTTAAAGCCTCAAGTAGTCAGGTCATGTATGTAAAGCACAGACCTTATGTTACATACCTCCCAAAGGTTGAGTGAACAATAGCCTTGATCAGAGAGTTGAAAAAAATGTGCAGTGATGTTTCAATGTATGTATCTATATGGGAAATGGAGCAGAGGAGTCTTTGTGTGGACTTGTTGACATGTTTGAGAGGGAAGGAGGAAGGGGTGGGCTCTCTCTTTCACTCTCTCTCCAGCTTTCTCTCTCTGTCTCTCTGCCTCCCTTTCTCCTCTCCCTTGGTGTTTTTCTTTTTTTTTTTTGTCACGGCTGTCTCTTCACGGTCGGCGTCACATCCTCACCACACAGCAGTAAATTAATCAGAAATGATGCTCGCCTGATGGAGACCTTCCCCCAAAACTCATCCTTCACTTCTGTTTTTCTCCTTATTTTTCTCTCTCAAACACCTTTTTTTTCCCCCCTTCTTCAGTAAAGAAAGATTCAACTGAAAGGTCATCCGAACATGTTTGTGACTTGTATTGATTGCTCACTCTTCAAGTGTGACTACAAACATTAAAGACTGTTGATGTACAGCAGGTCCAGTGCTGCATGAGAAGAAGGACATTGCTGGAAAACCACGTCGCAGTTCATTTTTCCACAACAAAAAGGTTAAATATTACACAATTAGCAAATAAAGTGGCGAGGAAGAGGAAGCGAGAAAGAATGAGAAGGACACGGGGATGGTGGGAGTAAAAGGGGGAGGGGTTTAAGTAAAAGGCCTTTTGGTAAATATTGAAGTGTCGGGCAGATCCTTTGTCCCGCCCGGAGGCTATGTGAAGCGATTGGACCAGCTGATAGGCCTTTTATAATGCTCTCCATCAGCTCGATCTCCAGAGGTTTTATGAGCACCTTTAGCAAACACACACACACACACTCTCACGTGCACACACACACTGCTACCCCCTTCTTCACAATGTAATTGGGAAAGAGGCCCCTTCCTCCAGTGTGTGTATCGCTCTCCTGGGAGCCGAGGGGCGGGAGGTGTGTGTGTGTGTGGCAGTGTGGCCGTGCGTCTGTCTGCGTCTGCGGTGGTTACAGCCAAGGTGTTTATAATCACGCTCAGCAGTGATAAAAGGGTGCTTGTGTGTGTTTATGTGTGTGGTTTACGGCACTTATTGGCAGGTTGTGCGTGTGTGTCCAGGGGGCAGGTGGAGAGAAAGGAGCACTCTGGGCTAAATAACGTCGCTCTTACAACCCCCATTATCACGGCTGCTGTCGTCACTAAACACAGTAACGCACACCGATGCACTCCCGCCACTGATGAGGTGAAAGCAGCTGGAGGAGCAGATTCTCTCAGTCTTTAAAGGAGATGAGATGGATGGAGGAGACCTTGGAGAGGACTCAGTTAGAAGTTCATTTTCCATTATTCACCTGTTTCCAGATAAAAATGTGTTGATGAGACAAATGACCAGCCAGGACCTTTGTTTACCTCAGCTGCAGAAAATAACAGGACTCTCCTTCAGGCAAGCAGGACTGTATATTAATAATGATTGTCTATTGGGCTTTTAGTGATGCCAAAATGTGGGTGACCTACACTCTGAACTGAGCACCCTGTGTATTGGAGGACTCAAGCTGCTTACTGCTGCTCTGCTAACCTGCTCTTACTGCACAACCTGTGAGAACATTGTGTTGTATACATCCACTAGTCACTCTCACTGTGTGCATATTGAGACATATAAGTCATAGAAGTGATACTTTGGAAATGACTAAAACATGTTTTTTGTGCCTTATACTTATAATTTTTTTTAGAATAAAATGATGCATGTAATAGTTTAGATTAGATTATTTTTAGGGGCTTCTTAATGATAATGTTTTACTTTTTTTAGCATAGTTACAAAACTGTGCATTAGTCGAAGCTGTTAATAACAAAACAGATGTCTATTGTAAAGCATCAGCCGTGTCGTATTTAAAACCACTTTGTTTTCGAGGCATACACCACAAATGAAGGTTTTTGAACCGTGCCTGTCAAGTGATTCAGAGATCTGAGTTTAATGAGATCCCAGAGTCAGAACTCTGATGTTAACTCAAACAAATCATGCTATACCACAGCCGGAAAAAGGACATAACAGAGTCACACAAACACAGGGAAAGACATCCTCTGATGTTTTTCCTGCTACATCTTTGCTCTTTTTTTTTTTTTTTTTTTTTTTCTTAAATTTGCTCCATTTCTGACACAGAGCTCAGATGCTTCATTGCTCCTGCTGCGTCCCTTTGTTTGGTCCAGGGCTGCATCATATGGATGGACAGTGTTGGTGCGTGATGACAGAGGAATATAGGTAGGAAAAGAGGGTGGGGGTGGATGGAGAAACAGAGAGGGAGAAATAAAAGGAGCATGGAGAGATGAAGAGTGAAGAGGGGGCAGAGAATATTTACCAGCCAGTCGCTCTAAAGGTCCTCATGACTCTCATAGCTGCTGCCTTTGTTCACATCAGCGCTCTCTCTCTCCCTCTTTCTCTTTCTCTGACTCTCACACATTCATATACAGTCACAGTGCCGGTGCACGTTTACTACTTGTGAGCACAACGTAAACATCTCCCAGAAAATGACACATTTACTCACTCTCACACACACACAGTGTCACACGTGAGGCCAAATGAGTAGCTTGGAGCGGTGAGATCCTGTGTATTCCCTCTGCTCATTAGGGCATACAGCAACATCAATTCAGGGAAAGCTCATCACTCAGTGTGTGTGTGGATGTGTGTATCAGGATGGGTTATCCCCGCTCCCACCTCCTACCCGTCTTTCTTCTTCTATCGCCCTCATCATCACATATTTTGCATTTTAAATGCGTCTCCATCATTATACCTTTTGCCCCCATTGTTATTTTTCTATCATTAGAAATATGAGAATCTTCTTTTGGAACAGTGCCTCGAGGGTTTTCTGTCTAATTTTATTTTTATGACATCATTTATTCAAAGTTTATGCTGTCTTGTTGCTTTTTTGGTTTGTTAAGCACATTGGGGGTTTTCTCTATTATGTAGGTTGAAGTTGTTGTGATTACCTGGTCAGTGTCCTAAACCCCCATCACCTCACTCCATGTGGTCAGTTTTGTTTTTCTCTGTCGACAAGGAATGATACAGCACACAATACAACAATACTTCACAATCTTGTCATGGGCGATCCAGATAATGTTTGTTTGCAGTTTACTGACAAATGATTGTCAGGATGTTCTGGGTGCACAAGTTCAAGTAGCAAACGGATCAAAATCACAAAGATGCTGATGCACATTTGTGTGGTGGAGTTGTGCTTTTATGAAGGAGATTTGTTGTTCGTATTTCAATGGAACTTGTTTGTCAAGGTGCGTATTTGATTCAAGTTTAGATCTGGTTCTGAGCTTCCTGAGATGCAATGATAGCACTGTCACCAGGGATTAGTTCAGTACATTCAGACACAAGTAAATACTCAAAATGCATCAAAACACAACAATGGAGCCTGTATCTTAGCTGAAAACAATTGTCATGGCTGCATATGTTAAAGTATAAAACAGTAATCATAGTATTGTACACACATCAGTATTCTACACACAAGGCACAGCTTTGTGGCAAAACTGGCCTCAAAAAACTGGCCTCTGTTGGGAAAAGAAGCACCAGCCTCCAAGGGTGTTTTCACCTGCTCCTCTTCTCACCTACTGGGGTAGGGGAGGCCTCTTGTTAGCTCTGTGTGTGTGAGTGTGTGTGTGTGTGTGTGTTGTGTGTATATACATGCTTTGCCCAGAGGCATGTACATAAGTGGGACCCCTAACCTATAGCTCCAATCTAGGGCATAGCCATCAAATGTGTGTCCTCACCCTGATCCCAAAGGCCAGTATGTACATACGAACATCCTAACCTATAGTGCAAATCTAGGACACACTCCTGGAGCATACACACGTGTGTCAGTCAAAACCGTATTAAAAGGTAAAGTGCAGCGGAGAGAGCGGATGATCATTTCCACTCATATCTGTCGCTCAGGGGGTTAACTGTCTTTATGGATGTGAAATGAGAACAAATCAGGACGTGTATACATCAACCTCACACACACACACACACACACACACACACACACACTCTGAAAGCCTGTATCTCTGCCCTGCAGCATTTATCTTCAGTAGACACATGCAGACGCTACCTGGAAAATATTATTTTTTCACACACTTAACCATCTCTGCATGCGAGACATTAATGCGTTGCCTTTGTGATGACATGTTTACACTTAAGGTCAAAGGTCATCCTCTCACACTAAATAGTTGTGACATGAGGTCATAAACAAACCAGATCTGTATTCCTCTTTTTGTTCCATGTTAGTAGAAAAGTGAAAGAAGATGAAGAAACTGATCAAATACTTTGAAAAATATTGTGGAGCTTAGTTAAGTTTTCGAGCATGGAGTTAATTTATTCACAAAGAGCTGCTTCTTATCTCTAGTTTGTGCCTGTATTGTTTTATTTTTTCTTTGGAGTCACAGAGCAGCCATCTATTAATTCCATGTTACTTGCTGTTACTTTGGTTTGAAAGTGTAGTAAAAACTTGAGAAATGCTTTGAATATCTTTCTTATGACCTGAGCTGCTGTTTAGCATTTGTGGCAGTCATGAAAAAAAAAGTCAGTGACATGAAGGCTCCTGTGTAGATTATAAATCAGCAATGAGTGACACATGAAGGTCCTTCAGACATGTTAATAAGCAGTGTTGTAGGCCCCAGTGGCTGGGAGAGTGTCTGTGAGTGTGTGAGTCCAGCTCCAAGACTGTTTAGTCTACATTCTGTTAAAATCGTTATATTTGAAGCTGTCAGAATTAAAAAAACAAAAATCAAAAGGAGCCTGAGGGCTTTTTAAAACCACATTTATCTGTGCATTTGTCAAGCTTACTGCTGCATCTGTGAGGAAATAATTGTTTCTCCCCTGTGTGTTTGCCTCTGTTTACATGTATGATCTAATTTACAGTTGTGTGTGTGTGTGTGTGTGTGTGTGTGTGTGTGTGTGCATGGGTGTGTGTTTTGTCTCTGTGTGTATGTGCACCCTCTCAGCCTCCCAGTGGTGTGGTGTGTAAATGCTTATTTGATTCAAGTAAACTAGACTAAAGAGCAGCACAGAGGAGGGAGGCTGTTGTTTTTCTGTGAGGATCTGCTGAACACCAAGATAGAAAAACAGACATTATATCTACCTGCCACCTGTACACCAGTTGTATGGGAGCGAGATGCTGTGTGTGTCACTGGGTCAGCTCATCTGTTTACTGCATGAAACAGATCTTTAGTAAAGGACAAAGCAAAACATACATCTGTTGTGCAGATAAACTCGCTCTGTTGATCTGCAAATAGTTCCACTGTCCAGCTGTGAGTGTCAGTCTGCAAACACATGAGGAAATAACACACACACACACACACACACACAGAGGGTCGTTGGCTGCATGCCCAGCTAATGTACGCCACGCCCTCCTGTTTTTCTCCTACCAGAGGGTTTGAACTATAAGAAAAGTGGCGTGTTTGTTGTTTAACAAAGAGGAACTTGCAGGCTCTGTCTGTCTGTTTCTGTCTGCACATACTGTCATGTGCAAAAGTGTGTCTGCTCTGTAAGTGTGTGTGGATGTGTGTGTCAGTGTTTGTGAGCGTTGGGACAGCAGATAGACAGAGAGCAGACAAGTAAAACATGCTAATGCATAATCAGCTAATTAGCTGCTGGCGAATGCCAATGATTAGACACGGTGTGACTCTCAGCAGTATTATTGTTGAGTCGTAATGACTTTATCATCTGCTCTAATCTCTACGTGACCAGTCCTATACATTCAAGAACAAATAGTCTGTACAGTGAACTGCAGATTGAGTGCAGGATTTTCATGACTTATGAAGGTGGTGGTCTTATTAAGTGTGCGCAGGTGGGTTATGCAGAAATAAGATGGGAGAAGACTTTATTTCACATTCCCCTCAAGTAAAAAACAAAAAACACTTTGCTCTGCCTCTGGAGAGTTTATTAAGGAAAATCTACCCATGCCTTGTATTTCATAATGTCTGCAGAACAGTCCGTGTTCTTTGGTTTTGATTGATATTAATTGTACAAAGCAGCTTCTTGAACACGATCCTGTTTCCGTCTTTGATCTTGAAAGCTTTGAAAGTCAGCAGTCACTCATCGTGATGTCTTCATTGCCCTCACTTCACTAATGAAAGTGAATTTTACCAACTTCAGAGCACAAACACCTTCTGAGCTTTCACTGTCTTTTATTCATTTCTGAAGCAGAGAAAACTCCAAGAAGTCGACTCATTCAATCTTTGACCTTTTGTAGTTTTAACCACATTAACCCCTTAACTTTCACAGCTTTTTATTCAAAAAGACAAAAAATCTTGGTAGCATTTAGTTTAGTGGACACTTGTGTTTGTTTGTATTATGTTAAATAGTTTACACTGTTTGAGTCGTGAGGATTTGTGCTTTGACTGATAAACTACAAAAGCTTTCATGGTCAAACTGAGGTCAATTTGAGTGTAGTGATAGTGTCACAAGTTAAAATCACAGTGTGTGGTCTTCATCACTGAAAGAGGAGTTATCCCTCTCCAGTTACGCCTGACAGTCCAGTCCAGGCTTTTCATTATGATCACATTTCTCCAAATCTAGAAACACAGCCAGTTATTAAGTTATCGTTAAATCAATTCTCCAAGCAGGAGATAACTTCCTTTTCTCTAAAGCCCCTCCCATCACTTCTAGAGTCCCATTATATTTTGTAACTTAATGCAATTTTCTTTTCAGATGTTTCCAATGTGATGGATCAACTCTGAATGAGGGTATCTTGACATTTCAGCTGTGGAGGAGCACAGATCTAGAGCACAGTTCACAGTAAAGCTCCAGTTACAGTGAATCAGATGGAGGTTTGGCTCTGCTGCTCTGAGCTGAAGCAGAGTCTGTGTGAAGGGAAAGATGCCCATGGCTCCTATTTCAAGACACTGGCTGCCAGGCCAGTGCATATGTTGTTATGGCTAGGAAGATGACTTGGTCCTTTGATTATATGTCTGTGTGTGCGTGTGCGGGTGCATGTGTGTGTGTGTGTGTGTGTGTGAGTGAACATGCCTAAGTGTAGATCCCAGAACAGATGTGTGGTTCGGAAACACTTGAAAAACTATGTATATACTTATGATTATTTGAAATTTAGATTCTAATAATTCTTCCACCCAAACTCCTCCTCTGATTGTGATACCAAGCTGAGTGAATGGTAACCAACCAAACTTTTAAAAGAAACAAAGCAGAGTGAACCACAGAGGTAATTATTTTACAGTAATCTAAAAACAGAAATGGAAGGTGAGAATATTTAGTTTAGAGGAACAGCAAAACATTGAAATGCATATTGAAATATATCAAACAGAAATAATAATTCAGGCTCCAATAAATAATTACTTTCACTGATGTTTAATTTAGTAAAAAAAAAAAAAAAAAAAAAGATTAGCTGATTAACCTGTTAGTTGGCAGAAAATGGTAAACAAACAAAACAATAACACCGTTATTGTTTTCCATATATTCTACTGTTCAAACGTTTGGGGTCACCCTACAAAAAAACATTTTGACCAATTTTACCAAAAACAAGGATCACAAAACATATGTAAACTACAACTGAACACAACCAGCAACCACAACATCAAGTTATACTGAGTAAATGTCTCTGAACCAGCAAAACGTCCCCCAACCATATCTCTGCCTCTCCTGTGTCTGACAGTGGGAGAGACACAAGTGTTTCCCATCAAGTCTGAAACATATGCAATCAGAGTAAAGCATGTAGAACAAGCTGGGTAGATCCCTCAGTCTGTACATGGTCATTGTTGTCATTGGAAAACCATTGGTTCGATAGGGTGAAGCCAAACTTTTAATCGGTACTTTATATATTTATGTGATTCAGGTGATCTTATGTGAACTGAATATCTCCAAAAAAAATCAGTTCAAGCATACTAAGACAACCAGACAACATTATTGGTTTCAATAATGGTTTAATATTTTGACATTACCTAGACTAATTGTTAATTGTTCTAGTAAAACAAACTAATTGTCAAAAATATACAGCAATGATGGTTGAAAAAGATTGACTTTATGGACAGTAACATGATGTGAGATTAAAATACTAATAATTGCATGAAGTTGATAGAAAAACCGAATCAGTTGTGAAAAGTTTTCCTCCAGACGACACCAGACACTTTGTACTTACACTGTGTACAAATAAAAATGTGGCTGTTAAAACACTCGGCACCAAATCTATATTTATTTTGCACACTCCTCATGTGATGTAAAATTCCCTTTGCAGCAATAAAAATGGATCTTTGTTATGAGCCATGTGCTTGACTTTACAATGAGGCAAACAGTGTCCTGCAGCTGTTGGGAGCACGTGTCCAAACCTCACACACACCCTCATGTGTCACAGGTTCAGGCCCAAACCTACACACCATGTGTATATGAACGACCACGGTGTGCTGCAGGACATTGAGTTGGCAGCATGTTTGTGTAATACTCCCCTCTGTATATGTCTCAGGTTTTTATTTCTTTTTTTTTTTCTTTTAGAAATGCTGTGTTTGTGATGAGTGTTTTCCAACAAAGGACTGTTATCAGTGACATCTGTGAAGGATGCACACGAGCAGGTCAAAGAAAATTCCTGAGTGTCTCCCTTCATACACATCTGCCAATCAAAAGCTGTGCCCTTCATGCATGTTAGCCCCCGTGTCATATGCAGATTCCTTTTGTGGTTGTGATACTGTGTGTATGTGTGTGTGTGTGTGTGTGTGTGTGTGCATGTGTGCGTGTGTGTGTGTGTGTGTGTGTGTGTGTGTGTGCATGTGTGCGTGTGGGAGAGAGGGACAGAAATCAGATAAGCTCTCAGTAGAGGTGGAGCTCTCT
>OOFC01050189.1:4355-24463 GCA_900323345.1 Pseudochromis fuscus | reverse complement strand
ACAAATACCCTGTGAAGAGCCCCCAAATTTGGCTGAGCTGTGTATGAGAGGACTCAGGCTGGTATGTGTTGTGTATACAGTGCCCGCTGTATATATATGTGCGTGTGTGTGTGTGTGTGTATATGTGTGTGTGTGTGTGTCGTCGCTGCTGCTACATCTACAGCATCTGAACCGATCTCATTTCTCTTTTTGCAGGCGACTGGGAGTGCTACCCACATGACCCCACTGTTTGGCATGTAAGTCTCTGTTTTTTACATTCTGCATAAATCAGTTGAAGGTTTGAGTTTTGTATTTTCACAGGAAATATTTTGGCAACATATATGTGCATGTATTGTGTGTGTGTGTGCCTCAGGTGCTGTCAGATGCTGATTGCTGTGTGATCACTTTTCAATCACGGGCTCCTGTAGCTTTTTTGCATCTTTTGTATGTTTACCAGTTCGCTAATTAGCCATTTTTTTCTGTTTTTTCAGGAAACACAAAAAACTGAACAGAATATCAACTTTGTATGGCAAATAAAACAGGTGTAGAATCGCATGATCTTTTCAACTGAGGATGTAACAAAAGTTGAAGGATCACAAGGAGATGGTTTAGGGAAAAAAAATAAACATTTTTGTATATATAAAAAAAACAACAACATTATTTTGTGACGAAATGCAAGCTCCCCAGATGTTTACTTCATTTAATCCCAAGAATCCATAAACACGTGCTTTCTCATGAAGCCGATTCCCAGGAATAAACTCTATTCTGTTTACACCAGCAGAAAACATACAGTTTAATTTACTGACTTGTTTAATATCCTCTGGTGATGGTGCTTTGCAAATATATTTCTAATTTATTTCACAGAAAGATGCTGCAAATCCAAAAAGAGAACAGTTCCAAGCATCCAGTTTACATTAGTGAACTGTTGTACTGTGATGGATGAAGTGTTGATGCTGTGGTCTGTGCACACATGAAATTCATCCTTCACAAACACAAAAAACACATCAACTCTCCTGCTCTTCTGAAATAACTTTATTAGCTCAGCACAAGTGAGTGAGAGTACACAGTGACCTCTGAGTCTCTCTCTAAATGAAGTTTTCTGTATGTGCAGTAATGTTATGTATGTCGTTTCTTAGCTTTGGCTGATTCAGATTCTCCTCTTTCCATTTTTCCTAATGGATCTTTAATCGCAGAGATGCACCGATCCATCAACCAGGGACCGGATTGGGCCGGTTTTCAATCTGATTGGCTGTGACCGGTGGCCAGTCAAATTAAGTCTTAGATATATCTGATATACATGTATGAGCTGTACAGTGCTTTACATCATGAATACTCTGACTGTTACACACACAACTCGATGTTGAAGTTCTGCACTGTGAGTGAAGAGGTTTACAACTTTAAAGTAACGCACAGAGACTAAGACTAAAGAGCAACAAGGAGGCCAAAGTCTCCACCAGGACATCATGGTGGTGTATTATATACAGATCTGTTGCATCTGACAGTTACATTAACTGCACATGAAATTGTTTTTACCGTATTTTCCAGACTATAAGCCGCTACCTTTTTGCAACGCTTTGAACCCTGCAGCTTAAACACCGGTGTGGCTCATGTATCAGCGGCACGAAACTCGTTAGCTTTTTACAAGCTAGCAAGCTCCGTGCCGCTGATACATTTAGCCTCGTCACATCAGACCCGGTCAGAGTGGACCACATGAAACTGTTCGAATAAATTCAATAGTGGCTTATAGACAGGTGTGCTCAATAGTCCAGAAAATACGGTATTTGGATTTTATTTGTATGAAAAACGTTTCGGTAAAGTGCATCACTTTATTTTGAAATTTGTTTCAGTGAGAGTGGCTCAAGTAACATGGAGTACTTTATTTTGAAATGTGTTTTAAGTGACTGTGAAGAGAAGGTCTACTAGTGAGGATATTTAAAAGTCAGTGTCTTATTATGAACATAATTGTCAATTGAAGAAAAGCTACAAAAATATATTTGTGTATGCTGTCAAATGCTCTTAAAATAAATCTGAAATCAGCCCCAAAAACGGGCATCAATCCTCATCAGTCGGTTCTGGTAAACTAGTATAAAGTATGTTTTTGATTCATAAACATGTATAGTGATTATAATAGATGGATTTCTATTTATTTGTTTATTTATTTTTTACATACATTAGAAGTTGTGTATGTTACATATCCTGCATCTATATTTAAATCAATGTCCTGTCTCCTCCTGCAGCATCCTGTAACCTGGCAACCATCTAAGGAGGGAGACCATCAGATCGGACGAATCACCCTCAGCAAGAGGAGCGCCACCATGCCTAAAGAAGCTGGAGCTTTGCTGGGGTTAAAGGTCAGAGGTCATATACAGAACGTCACCCATGTGTCTTTAGGGTTTTACCGTCCACCTGTCATTCAGGTCTTCTCCCTCTCTCTGTGTGTTTGTCTGCAGGTGGTGGGAGGCAGGATAACAGAGTCAGGGAGATTAGGTGCCTTCATCACCAAAGTCAAGAAGGGAAGTCTGGCTGACGTGGTGGGACATCTCAGAGCAGGTAAAACCTCACAGCAGGCTCAGCTGATGTGGGAACAAGGCTTTGGTTTATTTAGTCTCTTAAAAAGTTCAAGTTTTTTTACGATCAAGCCTGAAATAAATAGATGCACTATTATAGAGGTTCTTCTGATTTAAGAGTTTTCCTGTAAAAATCACAAACAGTTTCACGTGCCCTGTCCGTGGACGTCTGATTTCAGGGGATGAGGTTTTGAAGTGGAACGGGAAGCTGTTGCCGGGGGCGACGATGAAAGAAGTTTACAACATCATCCTGGAGTCTCAAGCTGAGCCTCAAGTGGAGCTGGTGGTATCCAGGCCTATTGGGTAAGTCAGGAATGAAACGTCCCCGATGCTCTGTCAGCAGCAGAGTTTACAAAGATGCAACTGTTTGTAGTCTCACCAGTCACTCTCCAGTTATATGTGTTGCATTGACTTTAACCCTCATTTCACCAGGCAGCGCTGACTGACGCTCTGACTCAGAGTTGGCCGACCTCAGATAAAACAGGGACACGTATTTGTATTCTGACCGTCACTGTGCAGCTGCATTGAAAATATTAAAAACAGCCAGCCATTACCTGCTGCCGTGGTTTGCCAAGTTTTTGGATTTCCATCTCGTCTCATGTGTCCCCTTTAAAACAGCACTTGGATGGTATGAGGTGGATTATTATTGACCAAATAAAATCAGCCATAAGATCCATAAAAGATAAGAAGTGGCTGCGTCGGATATGTTCAGATGATGCCTTGTAAAAACTCAGCAGAGTCGGTCATTGTGGTGAAGATGGCCTGACTTGATCTGGGTTTTAATCAGGATCTATGTAAATCTCTGTGAAGTGATGTGAAAATTCTACATCCCAGCACGAGTTGGATGGACTGATGCTTCTGTGAGACACCACATGTGGAGTCTGCTCTCTCATATTAAGCAGCAGTCATTTGATTGAAGTCAATATATTTGGTTAAAGTAAGAGGTGGAGTCGTCTGGAGGAGGAAAATATTTCATCATTCTATACACACCAACAGCCTGTTAACTTAACTGATGAGTTCTCTTAATTGATCAATTATGACTATTGTTTATTTGATGTTCTTACAATTGTGCTAATTTGTTGAAAGACATTTAGGTCAGAATGGATTTTATTTGTATCAGGTCTGGAGGAGAAACATTAGAAATGATGCATTGGATTAAATGTGACACAAGTGACATGTAAAAGTTTATTTAAACAAATCCACAGTTGTAGATTCATCTGGATCAGGTCTTGTTTTCAGATCTATCAATTAAGAGACATTCACCTTCAACAGCGACAGTAAGGTATCCATATAAGAGGGCCATTTATCAGTAAATATAAGCTTTTTGTGGAGCAAATGTATTATTTTAAAACTACAGAATATATATATTTTTTTCCCATAAATTTGTCTTAAACAAAATAAGCATTTACAACTTTATTTATTTATTTATTTTTTCGTAAATGTACCACTTTTTAATTTGATTTTTATGTGATTTGTTTACATACTTCCTGAATTATTTTATATAATCAAAATGTATAATTCCAAATAATCATAAATAGACACAAATAAGTTTTTTTTTTTAATTTATGACTTCAAAATTTGATAATTTGTGTTTTTTTTATGCTGTAAATTTGTCTTTTTTTAAAAAATAAATCTACATCTTACAGTAATAACATTCTTAGAAAATATCCAAGTTGTTTATATAAATGTACCACTTTTGAGTATTTATTTACATTATATTTTCATATATTTACTCCACTCCACCAGGTCTGAGATTTTCGCTGCTCTTTTAGTTTTTATTTAACTCACAGTGGCTGTAAACTGCCGCCATGAAGAGCGTTTATTATACGTCTTTAAAATCAATAAAATCTTACTGTAAATAATTTCCCAAACATTTCTCTGAAACCACATCATTAAGTATGAATTATATGTAAAATTGGACGTGCTCCATATGAAACAAGGTGAATAGCTGTTCATTATCCTCTGTGGGTTTATATTAGACACATTTTCCTGTTTTCACTGTTGCAGCTTTTCACATTGAATTCTCATGTTCACTTTGATGGGAAAAAAGTTGAATGTATTAATTTCTCTCCAAACACTCCCGAAGGGTGTATAGAAAATATCAGTAAGTAATCTGCCCATTTTATTTAGATCCTTCAATCCTCTCACGCTTATGGAAACTGTTTTGATTTCGCTGGTGCCATTTTGCATCCCTGAACGAGCTGAGCTGTCGAGCAGGGATGCCGATTGATGCAAATGAAAAGAACTTAGCTGAATTGTCTCTGGTTCAATTAAACTCAAGTGAAAGTTCACCTGATAGGATGCAAAATGGCTGACGGGAAACATCGCTTTGCAAGCTTTCAAGCTGTTTGTGCAGCGTCTGGTATTCCTCTTCTTCACTCCTGGTAAAGTCTGAGGATCCCCAAGTACAATCCAGCACTTGCAGTGTCCCTGTTACCTTAACTCACAGAGGTGGGACACTGGGATTCATAAAGCAAGCTGTTTGTTTGATTTCATTCACATGTTTTTGATTTTTGGCTTTGGGCTGGGCTCCCAGGTGACCCCACAGTCCATGAAAACACTTATCAGTTTAATATTTCAATTAAAAACTTGAAACAGTTGTAATCATGTGCTTTCTCTCCAAGACTAAACAAGATGTTTTCAATCATGTGGTTTGAGGTTTAGTAGAGAGATGAGAGTTTTCAAGAGAGTTTATACTATAATTTTCCAATTTAAAATATTTCTGTTTTTGCACTTTTTGGCTTTTTTAATGTTTAGTGAAAGATATTCACATATGTAAAAACAGTTAAACTGATTAACACACATTTATTTAATGTTTATTGTTGAGAAAAATTATACAAGATATCCTACAAATAAACAAATTTATGTGAAACTATATAACCCGTGCTTTACCATTTTTCAGTATATATATCAAATTTTAGAAATTTACATTATTAAACTTGGGTATAATTTGAATTAAGAATCAATATTGGGGAATTTATTATACATTAGTGAATTTATGGTAATAATCTTTTTGTGGAGAAAAAAAAATATTTTTAAAGAATGGAAATTTTGTGTTAATCACAGTTAGATTTTTACTATATTTTACATTAGACATGTAAATTCAGTCTACTTTTAACCTTTTAAAACTGTTTTTTTTCCCAATCTTTTAATAGAAATTCGCAAAAAATGATCAAATAAACTAAAAAGATTGCATGAAAGTATCAATTTATTTTACACTGTAGCTACTTCCAGTGTATTTCCAGCTCTGTACCTCACACACACAGAGTCTGTCTCCTTGTATGACTCTTGGAAAGAAAGTGAATCAACTTAAATGAAAATATTGTATCATGTGAGTTTGTATCATCAGTGGGGTTAGAAGTTTAACACACTTCACTTTCCCTCTTTTTAAACTGTGATATTACACCGATAAGTGTTCCACAGATTACCATGCATACTTTGTACTACATCGAGCTGGTGCAGTGGATTCTGGTGTTTCCCATGGTGGATGGTGGTGGTGGACAAGAAAAGAAGGTGGTGTGGACAGAATTGAGCTACTGGTTTTCACTCATTTTCATCTCAAATCATGATTGGTATCGACACAGTTGTCTGAATGAGTCTGGGAAACACTGCAGTCACGAGAAGAGCTCGGCTCTACTCACATCCTCCTTTTGCTTCTCCCATGTTTTTAACCACATGATACTTTTTAACCTGAACATCCTAATAACTTCTGATTACAGTGCTGCCTTCTCCCTGCGTAACAAAGCAGTTTGCATGTATGCCTGTGCACCAGATTTATGTCTAAGTTTTAACTGAACTCAGATCCTGATGTGAAGACTTATTGATGTGTTGCTGCCGTTTCTTCTTTCAGTGATATCCCAAGAATCCCCGACACGTCCCACCCTCCATTAGAATCTAGTAAGTATCTCCTCTCACATGTTCAGTATGTCTTTTACTTAAAATTATTATTATTTATGAATTACAGTGGGATTAAGGGCCCGTGTCCACAGTGCTTCATTTTTGTAGCGTTTCCTTGTGTTTTTTGTTGCTAGGTTACAAAACATCGAGCTCTGATGGAGAGAAAAATTGAGCTAAAACAAAAAAACTGGTCTCGTCCTCCACAGCTAGGATCAGTTTTTCTCCACTTTTCCTCTTCTCCGCTTCACTGTTGGCAGTGGTGACATCATAAGTCCCACCTCCTTCTTGATTCTGATTGGTTGATGAGAGAGAAGTGCAACAGTGTTCCAAAAGTTTAACTATTTTCAACTGAGAGCTTAAAAAGCAAAAAATACTTAACGTGAACACAAACTTTTACTTTTTGTATTTTTGTTTATGCTACATTCAGGCTCATTTTGTCCACTTAATAGAATAAAAAAGTTACTGCTCTAGCACTGGTCTGCAAAGAGGGAGCCTCCTTAATAAAATTAGCTCAATTTTACCAGCATTTGGTCACTAATAAATGAAAATTAAGTCCCGAGTGTTAATTGGTTCCAGTTTCCAGCTTTAGGTCAAACTTACATCAAAATAATTCAAAACTAGAACCAGAAAACGTTTGCCAACCAGCACCTTTATGCCTTGTTTTCAACTTAATCTAATCAAAATACGTAAGAATTAGCACATTTTATCGATAATTTCCCAAAAATTGTAGACCAGTGTTGTTTGCATTTTATAATCAACCACACCTAGACCTTATAGCAGGAGACTTCACTGTATGTTATGCACTTATGGAGGAATTTCATACAAACTTATTGGAATAGTTCGACATTTTTGACTTTCCTCTCCAAGAGTTACATCAGGTTGTAGTTGTTTTGCACCACTGAAACACTGGACTGGATGACCAGATTCTGTTTTCTTGTCCAGGTTTAACTTCTTGATCCCATCTGAAGTCGATCATAAGGTTTCAAATATTTGCTTTTCTTCTGTCTTCATAGCAGGTTCCAGTTCTTTTGAGTCCCAGATGGAGAAGACGGAGAAACCGTCCTTAAATGTCCTGTCTCCCTCCAGTCCCGGGATGCTCCAAGACGCTCCACAGCTAATGCCAGGGCAGCTCTCGGTGAGCGTGCGTGTGCTGTGATCACGCTGGTTTGTGTTGATTTGTTATAACAAAGATGTAACACAACATTTGTTCACGTGTGCACCTCCCACCCAGGTGAAGCTGTGGTATGACAAAGTGGGTCACCAGCTAATAGTCAACGTGCTGCAGGCTGTGGAGCTTCCTCTTCGACCTGACGGCCGGCCCAGGAGTCCCTACGTCAAAATGTACTTCCTCCCCGATCGCAGGTACGCCAAGCACGCCGTCACAGGAAGTCCTGATGATAAACGTCGACCAAGCTGCAAAAGAACCAGAACCACCCAATGACCATTAAAAGTCTGTACATCTCCAGTCCAATTAGTATAAAAACTACTCAAGTACATAACTTTTGACAGCACCATTACCTGGATTAGATACTTGTTGCCATGTTTTTCTGTTAATTGGAGCCTTACGGTGTGAATCTGGGCAAAGGAAGAGGTCATGTTGGACAGCAAGCAACCTCAGTTGGCATGGAGTCTTCCTTTAGTCATATTATTCACTTAAGAAAGTAAAACCTGCCAATAAAGTAAATCTTCAATTATCTTGAGGGTTTCCTCTTTAAAAAAGATTCTGTACCAAGAGACTTAAGTTGGAGTCGTAGGGTTTCAGAAATGATGCTGATGTGGAAGTAAAAACATGCCAGGTGCCGGCTCAACAAACAAGCAGGTTTATGATTTTACATTCAGGAAGATTTTTAACCATGAGTGTTTGTATTGATTCACACGCAGTGACAAGAGCAAACGAAGGACAAAAGCAGTGAAGAAGACCTGTGAGCCCAAGTGGAACCAGACGTTCGTCTACACTCACGTCCATCGCAGGGATTTCCGCAACCACATGCTGGAGCTGACGGTGTGGGACCAACCCAGGTCACCGGAGGAGGACAGCATCTTTATGGGAGAGGTACCAAACACACACAAAAACAATCACCTGTTCTGGTGAGTGAGGGGCTGGATCACAGCGGCCACCTTGTTGATATGATCACTTTTAATGTGCATCATCAACAGAATGTTTGGTTTTTTTTCATTATGTTACGTGTAGGATACCCTGTGCAATAATTACAATAAATAACATCATGATATATTGTACCAGAGTTAGTATTTGGATAATGGGCTGTAACAGTTCATTGTTTCATTGACCTCTTTATATTTAGTTTTTAAAAACATTTGGAGCAATTTGATTGAAACACAACAAAACACCATAGCTAGCTAACATTACGAAATAATGTACAGACTGTTACTTTTATATGTACTTGAAGATTTTTTGGCTAATATTTTGTAAGCGAACAACACCACCAGGGGTTAAAAACAGATTTTTCATTGGAGGTGGACATTGTTTGCACAAGTGTTCATTCACCGTGTGGGTTGTCACTCCTACAGATCCTGATAGAGCTGGAGACGGCCTTACTGGACGACAAGCCTCACTGGTATCCACTCCAAACCCACGACGTCTCATCCATCCCGCTGCCCCGACCCTCCCCCTACCTGCCCAGACGACACACACACCCAGACGCCCCTGGCAAGAAACTGCAGCGTAAGTCTGAGTCCGTCTTCATGTGTGTAACCATAGTGGAGAGAATGGTTTACTGTCAATGAGCAAAGTATTTAACATGTATGTCAATGTAAATGTCTGTTTTCACTATCCTTCCCTAAAACTGCATTTGTATGTGCATATGTACATGTGTGTGTGTTGTATATTCACATATATATGTGTGTGTGTGTCCATGATTGTTTAGGTTCTCAGCGTGTAACAGAGCCTGAATTTGATGAGGGTACAACAGTAGTATCTAAAGGTGGGTGGGGACTGTTTCCTAGTATAACATGCAGTGTTTCCCAGATATGGTACTTTTATTTGTGGTGTTGTTTTCGGGGGGGTTTGTGTTGTATTCATTTTTGCCTGATTGAACTGTGTAGCTCACAACCAGCACCAAAAAAGTTTCTATACTCAAGTCGACAAGAGGTTTTATTGTATTGAAATGAAACCAGAATCTTTTTAAAGTATCTGTTGTTGTGCATTTGTGTGGCTGTAGTCACCACAAATAAATCTGTATGCGGGGACACACTGTCATGTCGTAGACGACGTGTCGGCATGGGGTACAAACCACTAGGCTCCATGCACCGGTCAGGCATTGTTCTGCTTTGGAAAAGAGTCACACCTTTGAAAACAAAAACACCTTGATGATCATTGATTCGTGAAGTTGAGAATGAACTACTACCATGTGTGTCGAAACCTTGGACTGTATATAGACATGGACGAAGTAACCAGGTCTCGAAACAAGCCAATCAACCAAACTCCTGCCTTCAAACCAACGAGTGATGTCACGTCAGCTTCGTCCAGTCTATATAAAGTCTATGGTTGAAACTCAGAGATGTTATTATTTCTTTTGTGTTTGTGTTAGTGTCCTGATGTATATTGTAAATGTCTCTGTCTGCATTATGTTTGGGTTAGACTGGTATATAGATGTGTTACAAAAAGTTCTGCCATGGTCTAGGTTTGTTTTACAGTGTGAGTCAAGTCATGTTTATGTATACTCAATGTTCACAGTGTTTTATCACTGATTATCAGCTATATCAGTCTAACCCTACTGTATCTGTGTTTTGTTAATGAGTACCTGAGTTAAAAGGAGAAACAGAAGGGATGGATGAATACGCCACATTACTTTGACCAACTTTTTGTTTAGTTTCCATGCATGGTAGGAATAAAGACACACCTCGGTAGCACCCTCCAAAGTAAAACTGACGGCCCACTGTGAGCTTTGAGATGCTTTTCTTTTGGAAATAAAGCCAATGACCTTGGGACCGCTACAAAGCTCAACACAGTCCCACAGATCCCTTCAAGGCTGATCAGTCTTTCTATTTTTATTTTTATCTTCAGAGGTAGTTCTGCAACACCGCTAAAGAAAGAGTTTTTTTTAGCTACATTTTTAAAATACAGGACACAGAATGAAAAATAGCCAGCTGATGCTCTATTATTAGTGTAATCTTTAAATAGTTTATATCCAAGGCGCAGACTGTCTTCCTCCTGTTGCCATACAATATCTTCAGTATTAACATCCTCCATGCTAATGTATTAACACATACACTAGTTTAGTATTTCTACGCTTATGTGAGGTATCAGGCTATTAGCTTGAGTTAGTTTGATTTTTAACTTACATGTTAAGACTATAAGTTAGCATGTAGAAAAAAGTTATATGCCGGAAAGTAGCAGCTTATTAGCATGATATGATCAACTTATATTTTTTTAAGGTATATGTAACTTTAATTTATGTTGTGAAATATGCTGCAAACCTGTTGTAACTTAAATATTCAGGCAGCATTAGCATTGTTTGCTAATGTTGTGAGATAGCCAGCTGCTAGCATCATTTTAGATTATTTATTGCACGGTGATGATGCTATGATGCTGTTAACATTTTTTTAAAACGTGTTTTGAGGTATTGGGCTGATCAATTTTTTATGTATTGTGAGGTAGCAGGTTATTAGCTTGATTTTTAACTTAAATGTTCAGCATCAGCTTATTAGCATTATTTTAAATGCTAATGTTGCACAATGCAGACTATTACAATGATTTTAAACTTAAGGCTAACAGCACAAGTTTTAAGCTTGATGTAATTTTACACAGCATTTCAGTAGTGTGGTGTAGACAACCGGTAAATTTAAACAAAATATACAACATAGGTTAGCTAGATTGTAATTATTGTACGACTGTGCTGGTTGGGTGGGCTATGAAGACATAGACAAGAAACTACTGTTTACTACGGCAGCTCTGGCACATTATCAAATCCATTAGCAGATTTTCAGTACCTACAGGCCCACACATATTTACTGTACTATTAAATTGACTGGCTGATAATACAGTTTAGGGTGCAGTTTATACTTTTACCTATGAAAGCAAATTGCTTCTATTGCTTCTTCTATTGTATTGATTCTTCACATTTTGCCTTACTTGTTATTTTTGTGTGCACTCATTCACATTTACCTCTCACCTTGTGTTTATGTGTGTGTGCGCATATGCTTTGCCGTTGACACCTTGCAGCTGATGGGCGTGGCAGGGAGAGGCCGCGGGAGCCCTCGTCTACGCTGGAGGTGCCTGAACAGCAGAGGACACCCACTCATCGCATACGTTCCCGCTCGGTCTCCCCGCGCCGTGAGGAGCAGGGGGGCATCCGGTCGCGGCAACCCAACGTTCCCACCCAGAGGTGAGGGACGAATAAGATGAGATGTTTCACCACCTTTCTTGGAGACCAGACCTGTCAATCAAACTAGCCTAATATGATGAGATGAATTTCAGATGGACCACCAGATCACTGAGAAGAAGAATTAACTTTAGCTAATGACATCAGAATGACTTGTAGGAAAATTTTTTGACCGAGTATTTCATGATGTCAGTTGCATGAATTTTTGGAACCAGCATCTAGTGGCCGTCAGGATTATTTGCCTCTTGAGCCCCAGTTGCCTCGTCCATTTCTGTATACAGTACAAGGCCTGGTGCAAGAATGGTGGTCACTAGTAAGAGGAGATAGCAACATGCAGCAGAGAGAGAAAGAGTGAGAAAGAATGAGAGAGTTTGTTGGAAGGCAGCAAACTGAGTCCATCCACTAATGAAATGTCTGTCTGATGCAGAACACACTGTGCTGCCAGCTCTGCTTTTACAGGCTGAGCCAAATGAGCCCCCACCAAGAGTCTGCTGCAGTATCCCCTGACCCCTAACCTGACAAAACAGTTTTTTCCCCCCACTTTCTTGCTCTCTTCCAGGAGTTTGGATGACGAGCTTCCTTATCCTCGCCATTCGCGTTCCCCGACCCGCCATTACGACCCTGCCAGAGGTCGCCACCCTGGTGAAGAGTACCTGGACGACAGGTGCGTGTCTATGTACTTGTAATGTAATAAATATCATCAGAGGTGCTTCCACTGATTAACAGTAAATGTTTGCTTTTTGTGGTGTGAGCCTTTGGATTTTAGTGCAAATCTACATCTGCTGCAGAAGTGTGAATGTCTGTTGTTGGTGTTGCCAAACTAATTTTATCAAACAAGTCTCTTCTTTAGAATTTCTGTCTTTATTTTACCAGATCTTGCTTTTTTTTGTTCCTGTTTACTTTGTATCTTGACAAGTGTTCAGCGCTGTAGCTCTTGGTTGATTGTCATATTATATAAAGTGACCTTAGATCTGTGTTTACACCAAAAGGCCTTGGTTGCAAAAATCTGTGGCATTTGTGTGTGTGTGTGTGTGTGTGTGTGTGTGCATAGAAATCAGCGACAGCTTCTCTTTCCTATTCACCCTCTTCTCCCTCTGATCTTCTGGGTTTTTTTTGGACTGTTGTTGATTTCCTCATGTGTCATCCATCCCCATGGTAACCACAGTGAGGTCATCACGATCCACCAATCAATGCGAGGCAAAAGTGCTGAGTGCCTGCACACCAGGTAAACTGGCCAATCACAACATGTTGTTTACATTTTGGGTTCTGGATGAGCTGCGGGTTTTTTTGTCAGATTGTGTTTGATTTCAGTTTTTTAAAAAAAACACATGAAATGGATTAAAATATGTTACTGAAAGTAGGGTACTTACTTTTGTTGTAAATGTAAGTGTGTGTAATCTTAAATACATACAGAAAACAACAGGTTAAAAGTTGAAAATACATATTTTTATGTTGCTGTCAACAAATCCCATCAACCTTTTGACATCCACATCCTGTCTATGCCTGTTTCAAGTCAGTGCTGGTTGGTTTAGGTGTATTCATGGCATGTGTTGACTGTAAGAAAAATCCACAAGTCAGGAAAAACAGCAGCATGTCACGATATTACTAGAAATCCCAAATTAATTAGAGAAGAAGGTCGGAGAGCAGATTAGAGGGGATCCTGTGGTCCCTCAGTTGTACTACTGCCTGACATCCACAAGAGGACACTACAGGATCAGGCTTGCATTCAACAACCAGGCTAACAGTATGGCTTCCTAGGGCAAGATCCAACACATGATGTTTGTAGAAATCAAAGCAATTATTATGTACAAATTTTATAGTCTTCAATTAGATTAAAACAGAGGTTTTTCTCTGTAAACAGTTGTGATATCAAGAGTTTTACTGATGTTTATTAGTTGTTACATATCACATCCACATACCTTTTGAACATACACCCAAAGAGGTAAGTTGCACTCTTGAGAATACATCTGTGTGTTTCATTAGGAGTAAATAAAAGTTCCTCCTTATGAAGTTAAAACTGTCTGAAACAACCACATTGAGCTGGTAACACTGTGTTTCCTGTACACACGGGTGTGTTTGAGGGAGGGGGGTGTGCATCTGTAGAGTCGGCTTTTGATGCTTGTTCGCTTGTCATGCGGCGCTGTAGCTCTACTTGCTTACACTGCACAATCCTACAAGCTTAGCCAGTGATTTTTTGGCAAGGAGCGCACTGTCTAGAAACATGTTAGACGACTGTGTGAAGAAATACCTGACACTCCTGAAACATGACAGCTACCTTGCTCTGTAGTGGATTAAACACCTTAAAGTAAAAATGTCTGAATAAATTTCATATCTTTAAATAGTCGTAAAACAAAATCACTGGATAAGTTGCCACTTCTTTTGCTCTGTGGGATCTTTGTGTCTGTTGTCCAAGCACTCCCACACACTTTTTTCTTTTCTCCTTTTCCACCCACTCCTTCCCACTTGTGTCCGCTGCATGCATGCTAACATCAGGAGACACAATCACACACTGCCACCCAGGATGCCACTTTTGTTCAACGGCATCCACAAACACTCGCACAGGTAAGTCTTCAGTTAAAGGGTTCAGTGTGCTTCAAGGGAGCAAAGTTTTTAAACTCCCTGACGTGATTTTCTCAGTGTTACTTAACATTAACATGAGAAATCTTGTTTTTGATCAATATGTGATGATGTACGGGTCTGAATCCTACAAAATCCATGAGACTCAACTCATCAGAATTTAAACTGTAATGAATTCAGAGGGCTCAGAGTGCTGTTGTGGTTTGATAGGATAATCCTTTAATTGTCCCACAGCAGCAAAGTGAAGAAAAGTAAATAAAATAGCAAAACTAGAAGGAAAAAAGTTCATGCTGCCTCTAGAGTAGTGCCATCTTAGTTGAAGGTCTGCCTGATTTTACACCTCCTCACTCCCAGCCAGTGAAGTGGATAGGGATGTGTATCATTAGGATGTTGTTGATATCAATATTTATACAGATGCAGCCTATTCATACTGATGCTTGACAGCTTTCTTAGTGATGCCGCTCTAGCATGAATAGAATGAAAAGATAGAAGAAGATTTTCCTGTATATGAAGGAGGAACATCTGCTATAAATGTCTGCCTTAATGCTGCTTCACCATCAGAAACTTAATAATATAAATGATGGAGGTGCTTCAAACTGGTTAAATGTAGTGAAATGAGTCCACAAATTTTAAGGTTCAGCTTTGAATGGATGGCACTGAATAGAAATACAAAGTTATGCAACACACACATAATCACGTGATAACAGAAAAATGGTCATGATTAGAGGACATGATTAAAAACAACAGGTTTGTTAGTATGAATTAACTTTACATACGGATAGGGGCACAGTTTGTCCAGGAGCTTATCAGATTTTCAGTAGTGATCCACTCATGAACCAGTACCACTTCATTCCCAGTTCTCGATACACATCCCTTGAAGTAGGCATCACTATCTGTCAGAAAGTAACGAATATACCGTATTTTCTGGACTATAAGCCGCTACTTTTTTCCAACACTTTGAACCCTGTGGCTTAAACACCGGTTACACTCGTTAGCTTTTTACAAGCTAGCAAGCTCCGTGCCGCCGATACATTTAGCCTCGTCACATCAGACTCGGTCAGAGTGGACCACATGAAACTGTTCAGATAAATTCAATAGTGGCTTATAGACAGGTGCGCTCAGTAATCCAGAAAATACGGTTGTTTGATTAAGACACAATTTTTAAAGTCACAGAGGCTGCTAAATGAAGCTCCTCATCTGAAGCATACTGAGGCCTTCAGACATTTTATGATCCCACTGTTTCTCAACCTGTGTTGCAGTTAATAGTTTAAGTGTCTAATTCAAAATAATAAAGTCAGGATAATCACAAAACCTCTACAGATAGAAGGAGAAACACAATCTCCATCAGGCTGTGAACTTCCTCGTATGTGAGTATTTTCCACAGCAGCAGGTGCTTCCTAGATTATTTTCCAAACTCAGCTTTATTTATTTTTCTTTCTTTCTTTTATTTTTTATAGTTTTATTTCCAAATGCATGCTCTGTTTGAAATTCTCATCCTGTGACTAGCTCCACGCTGCCTGCATGCCAAAAGATAAGCTCTGCTGTGGGATCAAAAACGGTCATGGCAACACGCCGCTCCATCACACACCGCGTTATAATGTTCACTGATGAGATGAAAGTTAGGTAAGATATACACGCACAAACAGACACTCACACACACACACACACACACACACACACAGATGGTCATTAATGGTTAAACATGTATGCTTATGTTGGGAGGAGTGCATAGATCATCCATTGTCTTGACAGAAAAGAAACATTTTCCACCATCCTCCATCTCTATGACGACCATGACAACTTCCACACTCCCATCCTGACGACAGCCATGGTCTCAGACTAGCATCATGATTTTTGGGAATCTAACGTGGACTTTCTTTAAAAATACTTTTTCTGTTTGTCCATTGTTTTTTCTCTTTGTGTTTGTTTCTGTCCTCTTCTCCTGTCCCCTCCTCCTCTTCCTCCTCCTCTTCCTCTTCCTCCATTGGATGGCATGTTGTGCTGTGGTGCCTCTAGTGATCTCCAGCCTTCTCTGGACAGGGTTAGGAGCGCTAGCGCCTACTGTCTGACTCCAGACACTCATGCCCCCTCACCAGAGACTGAAAGGTACCAGCCTCTGTAACCCCCCTCCTCCCCCTTCCTGTAGTCCTCCTGTAGTTTCTTGTCTTAAGTATTTGTAGTTCCTTCCCCTCTGAATGATCCTACACAAGTCGAATATTAAACTCACCCCCCTTCTCACTCACCCACACCCCAATTGTGCACCACTCCACTCTTCCCTCTTTTCCACCTTGTATTCAACCTTAAACTTTTGTATGTATGAAGGTGCAACGATTTTCCATTACTCGTACGCTTAGTATCTTCTTCTATTGGCTTAATTTTAAAATTGCAACATTGTGTCCAGTTTTATTTCATTATCTGGGTAATTAGACAGCTTTTGAAAACGCAAGCCTCAATTGGCCTGTTGACAACAGAATTGGTGCACCTCTTAGCAAACACGCTAGCTAAAGATAAAACTCTTTCTTCGCCGAATGTACTTAATCCCACCAAGCCTCACTCAATCCACTTCTCCAAACAGCTGTTTTTTTAACGGCTCGTTTGTCCACTTTGCTCTGGGGCTGTCACTTTTTATTTGAAATTTTGACATTTGTTCAAACGTGGTGTAAAAAGTTCATATCTGAGCTATAATAACCTCCAAATGTAGACGTCAGTCACCTTTTTCATACCGCACTGATCTATCTGTAAAGTACGCTGATGTTAATTTGTTGTTTTGCTACAAAAATGGAGGACAACAGTGACCAGAGCCGTCCTGAGGGGACAATCTTGACACCAAAACATCTGTGTATGTATGTTGGGGTCCACACTGTGGATCGTTGGAGATTATCCAAACAATCTGCGAGTCATTTTATATTAATTTAAGCTAAATTTCTTTTTGAAAAAGTGACAGCCCTACTCTTTTAGTAATACATAAGGTCTGGATGTATTCCAGTCTCACACGGCACTTGTACATATACAGACTTGTGGGTCTCTGTATCATTCATCTCGTCCTTGCTGGGCGTCATGAAGTAATCACAATCATAGTGCGAGTACACTGTCAACTATGATGCGACTATTGATCCTCATTCCCTTCAGGTGGCATCTTTATCCTGGAAGTTGCCATGAGGGTTTTCTACTTAAAGGGTTTTAACTTTGGACGATACTTTGGCCACTTCCCTCAGGAGGTGGAGGAGACCCAAACAAAGTCAAAAGAAGATGTGACATTATTTCATTTAATAGGTGGCCAGAAACACATCTAATCAAAGAACTTTTCCACATCAACCTTTCTGAGATGTTAGTTTGCCAGCGTTGATTGTACACCTTGCTCTGTTGCCCCCAAGTGTCCGAATATACTGATAGTCATGGCAGCTTTTCACTATGTGCTTATCTAGCAATGGAGTAGCATGGCTTTCTGATATTTGTAATGCCTTACTAATTTGGTCATATGGGTGATGTATTTTGTATGTGTACACGTAGAAAAACTTTGTCCCATTCCCTGCCCCGAAGACGTCCGGCAAGTCCCAGGATTCTTATCCAACATGCTTCCCCTGAAGACGACAGGTACCCTTTCGTGGACCCCGCCCCCTGCCCCCCTCGCCCTCAACTGCTTTCTCTCAGAGCTTGACTTGTGCCTTAAAATCTGATGCCATTCTGACCCATCTATTGTTTTCTAATGAACTATAATGACTGGGAAAAAACTTACGACAAATCACCTTCTGCCAAGTTTCTTTTTTTTGTTTAGTTTTGTTTCTTTTTTATGTTTTAATATTTTTTGTTACATAAGGGACCTTTATGATTCAGTTGGGTCTTACTGGATTCAGGCAGATGTCAAGCTCTATCTCATATTTGCACCTAATCTCTTTGCCGAGTTCAGATATTTCTGTGAATAGCTGGTAGTGAATTTCCAACTTTTCCTATTCTAACAATGGAGCAAGTGACCTTATCTTGTATCAAAAAACCAAGTACAACCGAATATCCTACACCAACAAGGTGGATGATATTTCAGAAAATTTGGGCGATATACTTATTCGCACCACTCTCAAGACTGAAAAGTAGCTAGCATGAATTTGTCTAAATGTACAGATTATCAAACAAGATGTTATGTGTTATTAATGAATTAGAGATGTATCCATAGTAAGATTTTGTTAGCTTGATTTCTCCCTGGCTCTATTCTTTCTGGCTTATTGTCAGTGTGTATGCTTTAAAGTAGCTCTAGAAACCAGCTGCATAATTTATTTTCATGTCAGTAAATACAAGATAAAATCACGAGCTACTCTTCTAGCTTCCTCCTGTAAACTGTGTGGTGATAGATGAGCTGAACACAGTGAGAGTGAATGTTATACACAATGTAGAACTTGTCGTACTGAAGTTCTATGTTGTTTCCTAATGTGTCACTCGTGCTGTGTGAAGGGTTCGCTCGTGTAGCTTTTAGCTTGTGGGTCGTGTTTTTTTCTTGGTTTGTAGTTTGATGCCGAGCGACAGTCTCTGGTTGTGATCGTTGTTGCCGTAGTTTCTGTTCTCTTCACTTTCTATCCTTCCCTTTACGAATTTCAGTCCCAGATCTGTGCTCTTTTGAACGTGAGGTAGTTTATACCCGGCTGTGGTGTTGAAATCCCGCCCTGCTGCTTCCTGCAGTCTTTCCGAGTCCCTCTCTTTTTGTTGTTCGGGAATTTGCATCTGCGGCTTCTGTGTGCTCGCCCTCTTCTCCTCTCAGTGTTTGAGAAGTCTTCTTCAAGGCTTAGCGCTCAGCAGTGACTTAGAATTCATGATCATCCATAATTCATATCCTAAGTGTGACCGTGTGTGTTTTTGTTTGTGTGTATGTGTGTGTGCCGCTGCATGTATCATCCTTGTCATCTTCATGTCCATGAATGGAGAATATGGATGCTACTTCCTTCCCAAGAGACTTTAATTCACCTCAGTACAAAGAAGAGGTACACACACACACACACGCACACACACACACACACACACACACACACACGCACATACAGATGAGGCATGAGTGTGTGACATCCCTTATTCCCATCACCATCATATCATCCATCACAGCATGCGTCCTATTCCTGTTTTCCACATCATAAACTTATAAGGCCAATGACGGCCCCTGACAGAGCCAGACTCTTCTAAATCTAAATGATTTATCCACCATCGTGCTCACTTCCATCTTCTCATTCACCCATCCATTCATCCATCCATCTTTTTTTGTTCTGTTGTGTATTGTTCCTTTTGCTCATCCACCGTTCTCCAGGCAGCCTCGGACCCTGGAAACACCTGAATGTCAGACTCTGGGCAGGAAGCTCTCTGACGGTGGCAGGTAAGACGGGGACTGTAGGCTCAGCACATGTCAGACATGGTTATCAAGACATTGCTATTAGCCTGGAGCTTCTCAGATTTACTCACCAGAAGTGGTATTTAATAGTAATTTACAGACTGCTTGTAAGAGATGGATGTAGTCACTGTGACGTCTCCATTGGTTTGTTGGTTTGGGAGCACGATGGAGCCAGAAATGACCATATTTGGATGTGATGGGAGGAGTGAGGAGATGGGTCTGACCCTTGAACCCGAGGACACTGTCCAATGTGTATGAGACTGGAGTTCAGTGGTGAATGAGCCTCCAAACCACCTGTAAATCATTGAAGACCAGACCTGTCAATCAAACTAACCACACCCATAAATATTCCTCTTTTTGAATACCGCATTTTCCGGACTA
>OOFC01050188.1:30731-59438 GCA_900323345.1 Pseudochromis fuscus | reverse complement strand
ATGTTAAATATACATTTGGCTTCCTGTTTTTTTGTTTTTGGAATCGAAATAAGGAATCGTTAGGAACCAGAATCGATAAGCAGAACTGAAATGAGAATCTGATTCATAAAAATCCTAACGATACCCATCCCTACATATAAGGTATAATTGCCCCAACTACTAATGCGTTGTTTTATTTCTCTGGTCCGGCTCTGCTTTACCTGTGTGCTGCATGGAGCTGCAGATGAACCATACACACACTTGCGCTGTAGGCTGGTCAGGGGTTGGTGCTTCTTTATCTTAAAGCGTGTGGAGAATAGATGAAGCAGTGAAGTGCCAGGAGTACTGACATGTACACACTGCTGCGCAACAAACAGACACAAACACACCATGGGGCGTTTTGGACCATTTAACATATTAAAACATTTGCTTTCACTGTTCTGAGAAAATTACTTCACAAATAGAAAATCCATTTATCTGTTGCAACATGATGCTACCGAACATTACTGTTAGTAAAGAAAAATAAGTATTTGATGTGCAAAGTAAGGTTAAAAAAAGTTTAAAACAAGGAAAAACTGCTCTGATCTACACTTTGCTGAACATTTTTGTCTATTTCTTTTTCCTCTGTGTGGTGCTTTAGTCGCTGAGGGAGAAATCTTCTGGGCTCTGACTTCACTATTCTGGGAGTTTGGTTTTGTATGGCAGCTGCCATGCAGGGTGGCATTGTTTGGAGCTTTCTGTCTATGTTGTGTCTCGAGAGCTCTGGCTCCGGGCCCAGGGATGTTCAGGGGCCTGGGATGTGTGTGTTTGCTTGTGTGTGTGTGTGTGTTTTTGTGTGTGTTTGACTGGGGGGACTGATTGAACACAGATTGCTCAACAACACGCTCAGGGACTGATGTTTCAGCAACTTTTTGAGACAGACAAAATTAAACCATTATTCATTATTGAGGCTAACAATGAGCACAATAACAACAAATCAGTTTCCAGCACAATTGTTCGGGACCTCTTACAACACAAAGAATTGGTTCTTTGAAATGTGACGTCTGTTGTGTTACTGCTACTTGAACAGTTTTGAATTATTCATGTTTAAATTTGAGGCCGCGCAGGCAGAGTCTGTTAGCTGACTGCAAAATGATGCCTGTTTGATTTGGTTTGAACACCCTAAGAAATGCTGGGTTGTTTTTTTAAACCACAAGTGTACATACTTAACCAACTATACACTAGATTATTATTAAAGGAGACATATTATGCTGGTTTTCAGGGAAGTTTAAATCAGTCTTATACGCCCCCAGAACATGTTTCTTGGTGAAACTCCACTTTGATCCTGTATTTTCGTCTCCTTCAAAAACCCTTGATTTTCAGTGTCTGTACCTTTTAATGTGCTCCCCTCCGTGCACTGATGTAAGGACGCCATTGCTGTAACCAGGAAACAATGAAATACAAGGAATCATAAATAAGATAAATTGACTCCGCTGTGAGGCTGGCAGCCTGTGTAACAAAATGTGTGGGTTTTTACAACCTAACACTGAGTTTTGGCTGCACTCATGTCGCGGCCAAACTTCTCTTGTAATGGAGAAATCCAAGAAGGCGGATCCTATGCTTCTGATGCTGAGGGAGACCACGGGGCATACTCTGCAGGGATTGGCTAATGCAGCGTCTGTCAGACCCTGTCTGCTCTACTGTTACGTCACAATATGTCAGAATCCAAAACGGCTCATTTTACCACAGGTGTTTCTCTTCAAGCAGCTCACACAACAATGAGATGGTTTTAAAATCTCACTGTCAGTGGACTTGGAGGCAGCCACATACCAAACAGTTCATATAAAAGACTTTACAAAGTGGATTTTCCATAATATGTCCCCTTTAACCCAGCAGGACAATTGTAAAATAGTAACAATTGTAGTGTAAAAACAATGAAATGTTGGATGAAAGGAATGATATTCAGAGTAAAAATAACAAAACACTGGATCTAAACCCAAAGTGCAAAAAAAAAAAAAAAAATGTTGGATATAAACAACAAAACACTTGATTAAAACAACATAATGTTGCATAAAAACATTTAAAAATTGGGTAAAAGCAATGAAATGTTTGGTTAAAAAAAAAAAAAAGAAAATCCCGTTAAAAACAACACAATACTGGATTAAAACAACCAGGATTAGATTGTTTAATATTTGCCCAGTTCTAGTGTGTATCTCCTTGTGTTGTTGATTTAAATTTAAAGTTTATATATTTACAATTTGTGTTGACGGTGCAATATAACAGACCATAAGTCAAAATAAAATGAGCTACTTGGGTAAGAAAACACAGTATTTTTAACTACTCCATTGAAATTAACTATAGTTTAATGAAGTGTAGTTTTTTTTAAAGTGCAGCCGGCCGTCTACTTGGGGCATATGTTTAATGCCAGGTGTTTGTTACTAAACAGTAACCTCTAACAACATGACGACAAACAGCAGATGCAGCATATCTTATCAAAAATCAGAGAAAATATTGTTTCAAAAGCAAAGTTTTCTTTTTTAAAGTTTTTTTCATTGTTGCAAAAGAAAAAGTTTGCTTTTGCTAACTAACTGTGAGACACAATCAGTCTGATTGCAGTGCCACAGTCTATGTTATCTGTGTGTTGGGTTTTTTTTAAAAAAAGCAATCTCAACTTTCTAACTGTTTGGCTGTGAAGTCTGAATCATCACCTCATTGTTGACATGTTGTGTTATGCCTCTCTTTATTCTTCTGCATCTGTGTTCGCACAAAACGATGCTGATGGCTTGAAAGCTGCAGACATCCTGCGCGGGAACAGATCATGACTGGTGATGGCACCGCAAGAAGAGGAGAAAATATGGGCAATTAGCACACCTCCACCATCGCGGTGAACAATTTCCATGATCACCAGCTGCTGCCTGCTAGCGTGTACACCTGTCTAGCTAAAAGTCACACGCATGGTGTAAGCCTCAGTGGCAGTCCGTGGCTCTGTGCCCTCTGATTGCTCCTAGTTATCCCCCAGGTTTCTGCTGAGCTGACAAGCAAGACACACAGGCCAGATGGTCAGGGCCCCGAATCTGGGCTTAGAGTTTACAAGGCCACTTCCGGAGCTGCTATGCAATGATAATAAAATGGATGATTTATTAGACGCTGTCCGCTTTGCATCAAATTAATGTCCGATCAGTCCCAAACACTTGAACCAAAACTGCATCTTCTGACCTTTTCATCATTAACATTATCTTCACCTATATTAACAGTCTTATAAAATTAAGACGTTTCTTCTTATTTATCAGCACGTTGTAACAGGCTTCAGAGCATCAGCACATTATCAGATACATTTTTATGGACACTAAGATAAATATAGTTAGTTTTAATACCAGGTTGAGCTTTTTATTCTGGTGTGTAGTCACCCTGCAGTTGTAAACCTCTCTAAGAGGCTATAATGGGTGAAGATGGTTGTCCAGTCAAATTTATGATAGTATTATGTGGAGGTCAGGACAGAGTTCACGTTGTAACAGGTCATTAGACAGCAGTTAAAGTCCACTTCTCACAGTACCATCCAACACTCGTTTCCTCGCCGTCCCGTAGACAAAGTTTCTGCTCAGTTATCCTAATTCATCTTTAAATATTTTAAACATCGTTAATGGTTCATATATTTTATTTGCATTTTTTTTTTTGCATGAAGTGGAAGGTGCTCAGTAGAGAGGATATTGATGAAGCCATAAGTTATTCATTGAATTTCAAGTGCGCATAATTTGGCAAACTTCACCTCACCCTACAAGCTTGAAAACAGAATTTTCCTCTTAGATGTATTAATAATGGAGGAACTATACAGCAACTCTCTTCCCTGACTCCAGAGACTCCAGACTGCTTTCCTTGAGAAATGAAGGAAATCATTGGCATCTACCAGCCCCGGGTCAAACTCATCAACACGTCCTACATTGATGAAGGGGGAGCCGAATGCTAATGAAGGTGTCCTTGACTCACTCACATCCAGTCAGATTATCTGTCCTAAGATCATTTAAGAGCAGTTTGACAGCCCAGCTGCCGATTCAGTGCGGCTGTCTTTGTAAAACATTTTTACTGCCCTGCTTCTCTTTCTCTTTTCTGCTGCATTTGCACCCGTTTGGTTTTTCATTTTCTTCTGTAAGACTTCGAGGTCAGAGCCAATGTCTTGGACCTCACAAGAAAACTGTTGTGTTATGTTTGCTTACATTTTACTACAATGTGACCTATGCTGCTACAATATAATATTTATTTTTGGCACTCTGTAGGTGTGGTCAGTCTGCATCTGATGGTTGTCATTTCATTCATTCCTGTGGTGGAAACCAAACTACATTAAAAAGTATTTAAAGGATTTTGATGCAGTTTTGTAAGCTATTCATGATGATATCTGTAGGATTTCCATGTCAGTGCATTTTTTAAACCTTTGCTTTTTTTTCTTTTTTTTTTATATTGGTACGTACACCATCAAAAACACTACTTAGCAGCTGGGGCAACAATAAGTAATTCCCTATTTAAAATACTAAAAAAAAATGTGTATTTACATAAGCTCCTGTGTAATGTTTGGCTTTGTGATGTTTAATGAAGGATATTTAAAATGAAACTGTGTTCAACATTTTTGCTGTGAAACTTCCACAACTATACAGTTTATCTGTTTCTTACCTCACAAATGTTTAACAGACAAAAACTTTTAAATGAAAATTACACAACCAATAATTACTAAACTAATTGGAAAAAACAGAAGTGTGTTTGCAGTGTTACTTGGATTTAACAGTTTCATTTGTTAAATGGAAAATATAAATAAATGTATTTTTTTTCTTTTAATCCCTCGCAATATCATACCTCGACTTTTGCGGCTTCACTTTATCGCGGATTTTATATGCAAGCATATCTAAATATGTATCTCGGATTTCTGCCGTCAATGGGTCTTTTAATTTCTGGTACATGTTTCCTCGGGTGGTTTCAGTTGATTTCATACACGGTGTCATGTTATTGAACAACTACGTGAGTTCAACTGTAACTTCCAGCTTATTTATCATAAATCTGAACACTCCGCCATATGTCCTAGCTTGTGGCTAACTGTGCCGCTACCCGACGTTACGCTTCGTCGCCTAACGACGTCATCACTGCTCGTCTCTGTAGTTCTCTATCGCCACACATGGGACGCTATTGGCGGATGGCTGCTAAGCTACCCAATCAGACCCTGCGGTTAAGTATCCTGGGTGCTGATTGGCTCGGATTGAGCAAAGCAACAGCCCAGATGATTTCATACACTGGGCACGGATAGTATATAAACACTGTGTTTACATACATAATTTCAACAAATCCAACGTAATGTCTAAAAGAACATAAGGGGTTTATACTGTATAACTGTACAGGAAATGTTTATAAGAGTGTGGGAGGGCTTTATAAGGGCTTACAATATATAAAAATAACCATATAAACATATGGTTTTTATTTGGCAGATTTCATCTTTCACGGAGGGGTTCTGGGATTAATGTATTTCACAAACATTGAAAATAAAAATACATAAAATTACAGATTTCTTTTACAGTGTGCTATATGGATCAAAATAAAATTGGTATCAACAGAACCATGAGCTGAAGATTTAAAATCTTAGTTAAGATCTCAACTCTTGCATTGACTGGAATTTGTTGCAGCCAGTCTTGCTCCTCATGGAAGAACTTTCATAACTTTTCTTGAAGTTCCACATCAAGTCAAATTTATTTCAAAATACCAATAATGCAAATTATAAAACAAAGTGCTAATTAGAAGATTTTAGCATGTTTTGTGTTGCTTAAAGTGTTACATGTTAATTATAAAGTTTGCTTTGCATTGTGAAAATGTTTCATGCTGATGTGAGTGCTGAAGTCAAAGCACAACTATGTACACCCTCAGTGAGCCACTAGCATGGCTGCAGACTCTCTACAGTCCCTTCAAACATCTTCATAAAAGTCTTATCAGCACTTTAGCAGAAACAGTATTTGTGTGAAATGTTGTTCACATTTGAAGCCTCTTCATAGATGTGTGTTTACTGTGTGTTCCTATAAAGTCGTCTCTTCACACTTGTCATGAACTGCACTCCTGCACACTCAGCTCGCTCCCCTTGAAGATCATGTGATGCCCTTCATCTGGGTTGTGTTTCTTATGAGTCTGCAAGGAATGCCCAACTCTGAAGAGCCCACTCAGAGGATCCTCTGTGCAGGAGACCAGCAGAGCGTGTGATATCTCCCCGAGGTGCTTTGTCAGAGAGCTATTAATAGGTTCAAGGGACATCCTCCATCTCCCAGCCCCCAACACTCCCACCAACCTACACCCCTTTTGCAACAGTCCACAGATGGGTGCACCTCTCTCTGTTGGCGTGCCTAGTGAAAAGGCGATGGGCAGTCAGCCATGATGCTGTGTTTAGATGAGAAAAGCCCAGCGTGGTGAGAGACACTATGCTTGTTCCCCAGAGGCGACAGGGCTTTTATTTCCTCTTTAGAATTTCAAGAAGCTGTTCAGCATACGGTGCGGAGATATCACAGCGCTGTATGATGCAACTGATAATATAATCATTTTTTGATTGTGACCATGTCAGTGTAATTTACTGTATTACTTGAGAGAACCCTAAGTTCCTGGCAGAGCTCACGCACAATGACTAAATATGGGTAGATCTCATGTCCTCAGTCAGACTGATGGTATTTACGTCTAATCATAGGCTGTGTGTAGAATGGATGACGCTAATGTGATGTCACCCGTGGGTTTGTGGACTTGAAGCCAGGCGATCGGATTTCAAACTTCGCCATGTTGGTTGTGTGGAGCCAGAAGTGACCATATTTGGATATGAAGGGAGGAGTGAGGAGGCGGGTCCAACCCTTGAACCCAAGATCTCTGAGCGATAAACAATCAATAATAAACAAATAAATAGATGACTACCTGTTCTCACAATTTGTAATGGTGTCCTCAGACAGGTAACGTGTATGTTTAATAAAATATAGAGATGTGGTCTCAAAAGTGAAGTAATTGTGGAAGGAAGAAAATACAATACCATCGATGGCCACCAGAGTGTCTCTCCAACATAATGGCCATTTTCAATCCTGAAATACTCAATAAAAACAGGTTAATACATTTTCCCTACAAGTCATTTTGATTTTATAGCTAAAGTCAACTCTTCCTGTCAGTGATCTTTTCCATCCGATAACTATTTCATCATCAAATCGAGGCTTCAAAAGGAAGAATATTTAGTGGTGTGGTTAGTTTGATTGACAGGTCTAGTCTCCAGTGATTTACAAGTGGTTTGGAGGCTCATTAACTGGTGCGATTGAGTCTCATCCATATTGGCTAGTTTCCTCAAGTTCAAGGGTCAGACCCGCCTCCTCAATCCTCCATTCATATCCAAATATGGTCACTTCCGGCTGGAAAAAAACAAACATGGCTTAGTTCTAATGCCAAACGTCAAAATATAGTCCACAAACTAACACGTGATATCAATATCTTAAATACAGTCCAAGTTCAGGAGCCACTAAGTAAATTAAAGTCTTCAACCAAAATGCAGAGCAGTTTTTTTATTCTCTCCATGTTTAGCATCATACATACATACAGAGTTTACTATCTTATTGATTTTGATGTATTTGTGCTTTTATATTATGTAAACTGATACATGTGATGCCCTGTGTTGTTTACATCTGTTATGTGTTATGGCCTATATGTTTAACATCTGTTACGTTTTTTTAAAGCCACAAGTAGCCACAGGCAAAGCTCCACATGTGTGCATCATAAATTTTTCCAAAGTCTACTGATACAACCATGGTATTAAACTTATTTCCATTCTACCTGTTTACACAGAGTATCAGCTTTGCAGGCAGGGGGGAAGTCAATATTTGTCTTTAATTTTCTGTGTGATGACAATATTAGCAAATAAGGCAAATAAAATCAGTTTTGAATTGCATAGAACCTGATGGTTGTGATGAGGTTGAAAGTTTTTTTTTCTGGGACGTCCCCACCGCTTCGGCAAAGTAAACCTTGTTTTGAGAAAATTTCATGAGAGAGCCTGAATCTATACGAGGGAAAGATGGACAAAGGCAGAGAGGTAAGGGAGGAGGGAGGATTAATCAGCCTTGCCCTGCAGCTTTTTCTCCAAACCGCATCGAGTTTACTCTCCCGCCTCTGTCTCCTTGGACTGGAGCCAGGACTGGAGCACTCTGTTTGCATTTCACCTACTGAAACCCACGCAACATCACTAACTCCAGCCTAAAGCACAGCGGGGTCAGTCTATGTAAAGGCTTTTTAGCATCTCTTCAGTGTTGTGCTCGTACTTAAGTGAAACAAACCTGACCTTCGGCAGAGACCATATAAAGTGCCGGTGAGGTATCATTAGCTGTGCCATCATAACCCGGCCGAGGTGGATGTATCTTCAATAGCGCAACAAATGTCGCCCTGTGTCATCTTCTTACAAAGTGAATTTATTGACCGTAGCATTTCTCTTCTATAAACGTCTGTTGTGCCTTATAAGAAAATTCTTTCATTAAGTAAGAATTGATTGGATGTCGCCTGCTTTATCGCCCCGGCCTTTTACTTATCAGTGAACATCAGGCTGATAATGTATGAAGCGGTATTCAACTGTTGACTTGACGATTTGCCAGACTTGTTATAGAATACATCCCAGTCATAACAAAATGAACGCTGATTCAGGGTGGGGCGTTGTTTTTGCATTATAGCGTTAACTTGTTTGTATGAAATCTGACATAAAAGTAAACACTCGATCACTTTCCCATCAGTCACGGCTGGTGTACTCCAAAGTACAGTAGGTTGAAATTGTCAGGTGGCCCATTAAACTGCAGATGAAAAGGGACTGTAGGAGCTGAAGGGTTTAGTCATCACTCACCTCTTCTTCTTTTTTTTAGCTGAGTTGCTGTATATTGCTTGAAATGCATGAACATATGTTGAGTGACTGTGATTTTTGTCTTGCCTGCAGGCCCCTTGTAAATCTGTGCCAACTTAAGTCCTTGAACTGCCTTCGCCTGAATCCAAATTTAATTGAGCAAATTCTGGCCCCTTTTCGTGTCGTGTCGTCTCATATGGTGCAACGCTATTGTTTATATATACGCCAAAAAAAACAAAAAACAGTTAGAGCTTCTTCTCAACGGCAAACATTTATTTTCTTCTTAAAGAAATCAGTTGAGCTGAACAAGAGAAGGATATGAAGTTATTTCCTTCACTCCACTTCAATGGATATTATCTGAATACAAATAATAGATTATGGTCAGCCTGGGGAGCACCATGGATGATGTCTCCTTGCTGAGGTCAGACCACATGATGATGAATCCTCGTGGCTCAATAATTAAGTATATCATTAACACAATAAATCGAGAAATGTAATTAAAATAGTCTATTGAAATATAACCATCACTTGATCACTGCATAGGCTAAGGTTAGCCCAATTTGTCAGGAAGAATCTGTCAGTAATGACAATCCTAACCTTGATGTGCTCTTCCTGAAGTTCAATTAAGTCTGTGTGATTGCTCATATTGTTACTGCATGTAAATCAGTCTCTGCTCTCCACTTCCATTTTTCATACTCTGCTTGGTGCGAGAAGGACATTGTAATTACAATCATACTGTATTGCACCACACTCGGGTTTCATTACAAAACATAATATCTGAATCATTTTTAGTGCCTTGCAGACTTTGCCACGTTGCTTGTCCAGATGTTTATGCACGGCAGCTCAGGTCAAGTGCTTTCTAAATTATATCATCATTTATTAAGCGGTGGGACGCTCCTTAACCTTGCCATTGTACTCTGCTGTTTCCTGGATTGTTTTTGTTGGGCTTCACTACTTCCCTGAATGATCCCCTTAATGGCCACGTTGACATAATAAGCTATAATCTCCCCGGTCGCTGTCTGCCCATCAATCTGTGTCAGCGTAAAAAAATCAATCACACATCTGGAGGAATTACAGCGTTACACCAGACACTTTGTAAATCAATGAGGTTGGTTAAATAAAGTGTCAAATAAATAGAATGACAAAGTAAAGTAGACTCTACCATATGAGCTGCTAATTATCTTCTGTTCAATGATATGAAAAAACTATAACAGACAGTACATTGTGCAAATTATGTGGCTATAATCGGAAATTGTCAATTATGTTAACAGAACTAGGTGTGTAATGCATTTATGTATATGAATAGTTTGCATGGTGGATCTACAGTGGGGTCCAAAAGTCTGAGCCCAGCACAGAAATTACTTCTAGTTTGCATATCTTTCAAATTTATTAGAACATTTTCCCTTACAAATATGATAATATAGGCTTAACAATTTGAGTGAGGAGTTGGATCTCTCAAAAAATTTGCATACATTTGAATATATCTCAGTATTTGGTATGCACCCTTTGGCTTGGATGACAGCATGCATGTCAGCTGCATGGTCTCCACAAGTGAATACTAAACCAGATAACCCGTGTCATCACAATATGATTGGACAGTGTTCCAACAAGCTTCTTGTGATGTCAACAACGTTTGGATTTCCAGGTCTCCTTAGATGTGGGGGTGAAGTCACGTGACCATGGAGGAAAGTTCATGATGGTTAACAGTTCTCGCCAAGCTTTGAGGTGTGTTTGTGCTGCAGATTGGACATAGAAGGGATGAAGTTAACATGACTTGTTTGTGAAGCAGGGAGTTTGTTGTTTTGCACATTGTCATGTTGGTTGTGTGGAGCCACAGGTGACCATATTTAGATATGAAAGGAGGAGTGAGGAGATGTGTCTGAGCCTTGGACACAGGGACACTGTCTAGTGCAGAGGTACGCAATCCTGGTCCTCGAGGACCACTATCCTGCATGTTTTAAATGTGTCCCTCTTCTAACACACCTGATTCAATGACCAGGATCGTTATCAGGCTTCTGCAGAGCTTGATGATGAGCTGATCATTTGTTGGAAGAGGGAAACATCTAAAACATGCAGAACAGTGGCCCCTGAGGACCAGGATTGAGTACCCCTGAAATCTCATTGAATCTCAGACCTATCAATCAAACTAACAACCTTCCTAAATCTTCCTCCTTTTGAAGCCTAATCTCCTTAATGGTGGAAGGATTTTCAGATGGACCAGATCATTAATGAGAACAACCGACTTTAGCTAATGACATGAGAATGACTTGTGGGAACAAAAATTAGTATTTATGATTAAAAATTCAGATTTTCGAATTGAAGTCAATTATAGCCAGAATGTTTTGGAGCCAGCCTCTAGTGTCCATTGCTGGTATTGGTCTTTTTTGCAGGTCTTTGTTGGCTTCACTTTTGAGATCTGGTTGCTACGTCCATTCCTATTGTCGATTTGATGCAGGGTTTCAAACTTTAGAACATGTAAAGTATTCCCAACAGTTGGATACACTGCAATATGATTCGTCTTCATCTCCTCACATACACCCCTCTGCTCTGGCCATAAATCTCCAACTTGGATTTATCAGTAAATAGGATGTTGGGGTTTGTATTTTTTGTTTTTACCACTGTGGGATGCTGTTATGTCTTAGCCCTCCCCAAGCTTTTGGCCTTGTTTACCCTCCCGAGAAATGGTGTTTATCCGAGTCCACGACCATATCCTTGTCCACATTCAAGCGTTCCCACAACACGCCACAAAGCGGCCCTGTAGGTCCCTGCTTCCTGTCCATCGCCGACCCACGCCGCAACTGCAGTCATCTAGAAACTCCTGTAGACGGCACCGTAACTCTGAAGTGTGACGACGGCACATTGCTCCTGTAAAGATGCTTCCACTAAATCACGTTAAGCAGAGTTAAACCAGCATTTAGCATTGATGGTAACATGTACGAGATAGAGGAAACAAAAAAGAACGAAGCAGCAAATGAAAGAAGCAGCAGTTTGAGAGCAATGATATCACACTTCCCATGATGCAGCTTAACAGGATCTTTTCATTCTCAGCCCATTTTTGAGACTGCACACTCTTAAGTTTGTAATTCAATGCATCAGTTCAAATTTGTATCCTCTAAGCCCGGTAATATCAATATTCCATTATCAGGGTTATTTCCTCAGACTTCGCAAAGCTCCTACAGAGCCACAGAGGCCATTACCCTGCTCTTGCCACAGGTTTTCGTACCAATCATAATAGATAAACTGGTATTTGTGTGTAAAATCAGTGCAGTTCCCCTTTAAAGCCCCTTCATTTAAACACAGCTGACGTCCCGCGGTGGGCAACCCTTTGAGATGACGACAGTTTTCAATAAAGAGGACGCAGCTTTGATCTTGACCATACAGAAGGATAATCCTATGTACTCTACCATAATTACTATTCTCCAGCTCAGTGCAATACAATGTAACACAATGAAGAGGGAGTGTGTGTGTCCTACAGTGAAGATACAGTATAGCTGGCGAGCACACACAAGATTGCAGGGCTGTGACAATCTCAATGACTTTTCCTTTGTAATCCAATGAAAGGGAAGCACTCTATCAAGGAGAAAATGAAAGACGAATACAAGTCAAAAATGGTGAAATTGTGCAAAGGGCCCGATGAATAACAGGGTTGACAAAGGGGGCATCCATTTCAGAACGGGCCCTGTTATTTTCATTAACGTCTAAAGAGGACGGATTTGTCGGCGTGGAAGGGGGAAGGCGCCGGGCGGCTTCCTGCGTGTTCCCGTCCCCATCACTCTGTCATGCTTGTTTCATGGCAGACAGAGGCTCAAGCCCATCAGCGCATTATCATTCAAGTATAGCCGCTGTCTGAATCAAGGACATGGGCATTATCATGAGAATGAATTGCCGACTGACATCAGTGAAACACAGATATCTTTCACAGCCTTTCTCTTTTTTCCACAAGTGTGTCATGAGCTTTTTCATACTGTGGTTCCCGCATTGAAAAAAAAAAAAAGGACACACACACCTACTGAGAGTTGCTTAATTACATGTGCAGCATTGTATTGTATTCTATATTTATACGTTCGCAGGTTTGGTAATACTAAATCTATATTTCATCATTCTGCTGAAGAGAGGCTGTTGATATAAATTGTATATTGGGTGCACTGGTGTTCCAGCTCTGTGGGTGGGAAACGCTCTTCTCTGCTTTCAAGCAGTTTCACTCCGAGGGAAGGCACCCCTGTGCTATTAGACATGTAAATGTAAATTGCAGGTAGGTGGTTATGCTTTTTTTTTCTCCCACCTCTTGAGCTGTGCACTCTCCAGCTTAGAAGACCAGTGCCACCTAGTGGTGTCAAACAGATGAGAAGTTCCTCAGCGTGTGTGGTTGAGTTGAAAAAGGTTCATTATCACATTATTAAAGCAGTAGATTTAAATGTCTGGTTAAAGTGTTTTACAGCAGTGCAGGATACATATCATTTATGGTGTGTATGTTGAGTGTGAGTGTGTCTGTGTGTGTGAGTGTGGGAAAGCGGAGGGGAGGGGTGGAGGATGCATGATAATTGTCTGGGTGGGTGTGGATCTGATGGTTGGGTGGGCACAATTGAATGTTTTTTTTGTCTTGTTTTTAACCTGTAAAGCACTTTGTGATGCATTTTATGTATGAAAAGTGCTTTATAAATCAAATTTGATTGATTGATTGATTGACTCTGTTCCTACAATAGTGGCTCCTCTGCTGTTGGTTGGTGCTGCGGTGTGATGGTTCATGGTGCCATGTAATCAGCAGCGTCTGGGGTCAGTGCTTCAGGTGTTTCACCCCTTCTGTCTGGGGCTCAGGTGGCAGAGCAGGTCGCCTATGGATCATAAGCAGTGGTGGACAAAGTACTCAACTTCAGTACTTGAGTCAAAGTACTGATACTCATGGTCAAATCTTACTCAACTACAAATAATAAGTTATTGGTCAAAATATTACTCAAGTTAAAGTACTAAAGTACTTACCTTTAAAAATACTTAAGGATTCAAAAGTACAAAGTAAAAGGACATTTTCTAATATCAGTTCATTGTGTATTGTTCTCAGTGCCCGAGTCAATCCCCGACTAACGTCTGCTTCCTGTTAATGTGGTATTTTAATCTGAAAGTGCTTCGATGAAAAGAAAACTCCTTCCTGCAGAGTGTGCATAATACTTTGTTGATTGACTGTTCGGTCTTGCTTTATTGTTTTCAAATTTCCCATCGAGAGGCTAACATGCTATTTAATGTCTTTAAAAAAAAAAGTTAAATGACAAAACCGTGCTGTTTCCTGTCTTCCCTCTTTATTGTTCGGTTCGCTGCCGGTCACTTCCTGCCGATTTGCGTATGCGTGACGGTAACTCTACCTGGACAAACTGCCTGAAACACATTGCCAGCATAGACTGTATATAAAGTAAGTAACGACACACTTCCTGGGAATGTAGTGGAGTCCAAAGTACAATATTTGCCTTTGAAATGTAGCGGAGTGAAAGTAAAAGTAAAGTACAGATACTCAAGAAATGGACTTAAGTACAGTACTCAAGTAAATATACTCCGTTACTGTCCACCACTGATCATTAGATTGTTGGTTTGATCCCCGGCTCCTCCTGTCCATGTGTTGAAGTGTCCTTGGGCAAGACACTCAACCCTAAGTTGCTCCCAATGGTGACTAGCGTTTTGCATGGCAGCTCGGTAGCCATTGGTGTGTGAGTGTGTGTGTGAATGAGGTGCCATGTAAAGCGCTTTGGGATCTAGCTAAGGTCAAGAAAAGCTCTATATAAATGTACTTCATTTACCAGTCTGTCTTTATAACTGCGTGGATGTGATTTAATGGCTGGTGTGGGTTCATCACTCGTGATCTCAGGAAACCGCTCAGCCATTCAGTGTTCATCAGGGTGATTATGTTGTGTTGTGTCCACAGAAGTGACTCACAAAAGAACAGCTGCACATGTTGCTGCAGAGAATTCACACAAACCAGACGTGCGCACATCTGTCCGCCTTGTAAATGATATCAGACCGAACAAAGTGCATCAGCAAACAGGAAGCGCTAATCGAAATTAAAGTTAAAAGAAACTGCAGAAGAATTGATGTGAAACTTAAAACTGCCGACTTTTCTGTTTTGAAGTGTGTTTGAATAAAGTTTTGCTCCAAGGTAAAAGGAGTAGAAAGATCAGGGCCTTGTGGAAATGAAAGAGACAGTTCATGGATTACAATAATATTAAAGTGTCTAAAAACAACAAACAGAGAAATTCTTTCACCCACTGAGGCAGACCCTGAGAGAAACACAAGAGCAATACAGTTTTTGCAACCAGAAGCCTCATAAATTATACATGACAGGTTATTTCCTTTTATATTTTAAATACTTTGTTGGCACTTCACAAGGTACAGTAGCAATGAGTTGGTTCAGTGGCTGATAACGAAAATGCTTCACTTCTCAAAAACAAATTGTCTTGGAGTGCAAATGTGTTTGATGATTACATTTCCAACTATTGAACAATGTTCAGTAAAGTGCATCTGCTCGATGGCACAAAAATATTTGTCAGCAAAACCCTAATGAACAGAAGCGGCAAATTAGAAGCTAAAAGTGGCGCATTTGATCTTTTACTGAGAAATTAAAGGTGCAAAATCACCACTCAGCAGAAGAGGCTCTGCTGTGAGCATGGGTGACGCTTTTTTTTTTTATTATTGCTTGTTGTGGAAATGAATATTCGAAATGAGGAATTGATTGGCCATTATGAGAAACTAGCACTCTTAATTTGCTTGTAGAAATGTGTCAGAAAATAAATTTGCATATATATTACAAAAGCTTCAAGATATAAGTAGCTCAGGCAGAATTCAAACCAGTTTAGCTACAAGATTGAATTACTTACTAATTGAATCCATCACTTATTTTTTGAATACATGAAAGATTGAGTTGTTTCCTTCTGAGTGGTTAAAAAAAGTTTTGTAGAGTTCCAGTTTTCAATTTTTCTTTGTGGTAGTGATCCAGTGAAAAATGCTTTCCCATTATACTCCCTTTTATTTCCCTTTAATCTGTAACAGTGGTGTGATGGAGTACATTTATAGGTCTTTTTATTTATTTATTTGTTTTTGTATTCTATGTTTTTACTTTATTTTATGATTAATACCACTTTTTCCTTAATTAAATGTTTCACTTTCTTGTGTCACCCCTGCAAGCTTTTATTGTTGTAACTTGCATGAGCTTTGAAGTTTTGCAAAATAAACTCAATCAATCAATATTGGAGTAGTTTATACAGGGTTCCTATGGAAAGTATGCAATTTGATTTTAAAAATTTCCAGGTCTGGAAAAGTACAGGAAATGGAAAATAGTGTATGGAAAAATACTAATCTTATAATGAAAAAAAAAAGATTAATTTCATAATATGGGGACGGCAGTGGCTCAGTGGTAGAGCGGCCGTCTACCAACCAGTCATTGTCGGTGTGTCCTCGGGCAAGACACTTTACCCACCTTGCCCTGCATGAATGTTGAATGAATGGTTAGGTGGTGGTCGGAGGCACAAATTAGCAGCCATGCCTCCGTCAGTCTGCTCCAGGGCAGTTGTGGTTAGCTTAGCTTACCGCCACCGGTATGAATGGGTGTGAATGAATAATGGTCTCTGTGCGAGCGCTTTGAGTCTGGACTTCCAGAGAAAAGCACCATATAAATCCAAACCTTTATTATTATTATTATATATTTACATCTAACACATCTTTTTACTCAATTGTCACAAATTATTTTCTCTTTTTTACCGAGAAATCTGGAAAAAACTGTGAAATTTAGAAATTTCACATGTGTAGGAACCCTGTTTATAGAGATTTATTTTTTTTCATCAATTTTATCATTATTATTATTATTATTATTATTATTATTATTATTATTGTTATCATCATCAAGGATGTTTCAGTAGAACTTTCCTCAGTTGTGACAGAAACTATCTCCCCGACTCTCTCTGACTCCATCTCTCTTTCCATGTTTCTTATCATACTCGCCACCACGCACTGTATTGTTCAGCTGATGATGAATGACCATGTTGCTGGAAGCCAAAATGAGCTCTGGCTGCAACCACACGAATGCCACACTTTCAATACCTCTCCAGAAAGATTCATTACAGTAATTAAAGTTCTGCTTTCTCACATTCTTCCACAGAAGTCACTTCTCGCAATCACTCCAGACTCTCAGCAGAAGCAGAGCCTGCTGTCGCTCCACTCACATTAGGAGGGGGTGGCTAGACTGGTTTTTCTATTTTTATCGAGGTGGACATCAGCAGCTTGGATAATCAACTTCAACAGATTGCGCTCTGAGAAACAAATTGCTTCATTTAAGCATGAAAATGATTGAGCAAAAGGATGACAAACACAGCGGAGTGCATTTATCAAAGCTGTTTACATGAGACACAAATCACGGCTGCTGGATCCACTTGAAAAATTGCTTTGTTATAGTTACAATTTATCATTGACATGTTGTATTTACTGAAAAACAAATCTGTCAGATGGTACTCAAGATAGATTCAATATGCCAATTACTACCACTGAATAAAATTACAGGGGGATCTTGCGGCTGCGCTGCACATACTGAAACATTACAGGTCAGCGCATAATCACGCTCTCCACAAATTATTACGCAGGAACAAAAGTTTTAAGAGACAGCTGCTGAGCACCTGTGGCCTCGCCTGCTTTGATATGGGTTTAGTTTGACATGTTTTGCATTTGCCTTCAGACAGGTGACAAATTAAAGAAAGAAGCTGAATAAATAAGTGCAGATGCATCACTCCAGGGCATGAGAGGTTTCTGAATGACTTGTTGGGAATCATTTGCCAACCAGATCATAACTTGGCAGAGCACTTGTGGCAGAGTTTGGGTTGAATCACAAGACGGCTTTTTCTAACACCAAAATCCAAAATGTCAAATGATGAATACATTTTGGGAGAATAATATTTATTCCAGCAGAAGACAAAGAGCTGTGGTATGTTGGTACCTCTCTGATGGACCAGTGGCACAGGCCAAACACACATATGTGGAATCAGTGTCCCCTTGTCTGCAATCTGTCTGTTAGCTTGTTGTGGAGCTTGTAATAGAAAAGTGTTATTAAAAATATTCAATTTGGATTTGAAACATTTCCTGAAGAAATCATATTTAGATTCCAGAGTAAAATCCCCAGAGGCTGCAGGCTTCCTGTTCTCTACATAGGTGGAAATAAATCCACTGACATCATCATAACTTCATTTTTGTTTTTTGTACTTTTGTTGTAAGTGTGGAGAAGACAGTTTGTCTCCTCACTGTCCGCTGAGAGGACAGACAGTAGGACAGAGACTGAGCTGGTGTGGACTGAATGAAGAGCAGAGTTAGAAAGCACTTTCAAGCTGCTTAGTTGTTGTTGTTGTTGTTGTTGTATTAGTTTTGAGGACTAAGTTATGGAATAAACTTCATGATGAACTGAAATTGTGTAAAATGTTGGAGTTCAGAAACAATTAAAAAGTGGAATAATTACAACTTATAGTTCAGTATTATTTAAAGGAAAAAGAGAAGAAGAAAAAGCAAAAGGAGGAAGAAAAAAACAATGTAATATATGGACTTTTGATTGATGTATTTCTTTATTTTTGCTGGTTTTCCAGGTTATCCCCTGGACTGTACAGAACAGGCCGAAAAAAGCCTCATGGTTATTGACATTGTGCATGTTGTGAGCTTGTTTAATGTCTGTTTTTTAAGATGTATGTGACCAAAATAAATAAATCAAATCAAAAAATAAATAAATAAATTTCCACTAAGTATCACCTCACAGACACCTGAGCTGCCGGCTTCACCTCATTCACTCTTTTTTAATGGCCATATTTGTAGCATCAATGTAGACATAGAACAAATAAACTACCGTATTTTCTGGACTATTGAGCGCACCTGTCTATAAACCGCTATTGAGTTTATTCAAACAGTTTCATGTGGTCCACTCTGACCGGATCTGATGTGACAAGGCTAAATGTATCGGCGGCATACATGAGCCACACTGGTGTTTAAGCCACAGGGTTAAAAGTAGCGGCCTATAGTCCGGGAAATACGGTACATGTCAACAAATATGAGAGTTGTCATTGTTAATTCTGTCTACTAACCTCTGATTGGTTAATTGTCTGTCCAATAGGCACAACTCCAGCCTGATATGAATCACCCAGGAAATGGTTAAACCAGGAGAAGTTTGTTTACGTCCATTTTTTATGTCCAAGTTTCTGGTCTTTCAGTCAGAAACTTAAAGCAGGGGATGCAAATAGCAAAAAAACAAGGAAGTGAAAGTATCGTTAATTCTCCAATATGATAATTACAGCTGATAATGTTGATACTGTTGAATCTGGAGGCCTGTTGAAACCTGGCTGTGTAGTAATCTCTGCCTCCCTCTCCTCTGCTCTCTGACTGTTTGCACAGAGGTGGAGCTCAGCGTCTCACACACTGCATAACAATGAGGACACAGAGGACGGGACAGAACCGGACATGAGATTGTATTTCACTGTCCAATGACATTTATTAACCCTACCACCCACACCACTCAGTACAGGCCACACTACCAGCATGTACCTGTAACAAGCAGTACACTGATGTACAGAAATATAACAGCTTCGACAACTTTTCCCACACAATTTGTGAACATTTGTTTCTGGATGAATATTAACCACAGTGTCACATTTTTACATCCTGAAAATACAGGAAGAGACAAAAAAAATGTTACAGATTATTTTAATTAAAGGATGGGTCAAAGTCTGATCCTCACAGCTCACATTTGTGGAATGATATTATCATGGTACGAGCCAAGGAGGTTTCTGAGGACCACAAAAAAAAAGAAGTTGTTGAGTCTCACCAGGCTTCAAAAGACTACAAAACCATGAGTGAAGAGTTTGGACCCCACCCATCCACAACCAGACAGCTTGTGTACAGATGAACACATTCTGAGATCCTTTGTTACCCTCCCCAGAGGTGGTTGACCAACAAAGATGTTATCATAGTTTGTAAGGTCACAGAAGAACCCAGCGTAACATCCGGAGGATAGACAGCAACACTGGTGTGTGTGACAGAGCTGCAGGAAGAAAACCACTGCTCTCCAAGAAAAAAACAAAAACAAGCCATCTGCAGTTTGCTAAAGATCACGAGGAGAAGCCAGAAGATTATTGGAAAAAGGTTTTGTGGTTGAAGGAGCCCAAAATATAACTTTTTGGTTCAAATGAGAAGAGTTATGCTGAGAGAAAGGAAAACACTGCATTCCAGCATGGGAACCTTCTCCCATCCGTGAAACATGGTGGTGGTGGTGTTATGGTTTAGCCTGTTTTTCTGAATCTGGGCCAGGATGGGGCGACATCATTTATGAAACATAATTTCTTAAATATACCAGTGAATTCTAACGGAAAATGTCGGAAAATCAATCCATGAACCCCAAGAGAAAGTGGGTTGTGTAACTGCACAACAACCTGAAGCACAAAAGTTAGTGAGTTAATGTTTTTGAAAGGACGTGTTAATGTCCTGACCTTGATCCAATAGAGATACTGCTGAAGGACCTGAAGGAGGAAACCCATAAACATCTCTAATTTGAAGCTGTTCTGTAAAATTTCTCGAAGCTAATGTGCTATCTGAAACATTTAGTTGTAGTGAGGGTTGCAATATCCCGGGAATTTTCAAAGTTGGAAATTTTCCATGGGAATTAACAGGAATTTATGGGAATAAACCAGAAATTTCAAAATTGATGGTTGGCCCTCAACAGGGAACTTAAATATAGTTGGGGAAAATACTTTGTAGCATAATCTTGGCTAAAACAACCAGATTTAAAGCAAGTACTCTCCTCAATCACTTCAGGCCACACCCCCTGCATGCACTGTGCACTCCTCAGTCACATGCACAGATGATGCTTAAACCCTGGAGGCCACACAGTTGAGCCTGTGGATTATATAAAGTCAAGTAAGTTTTTTTTAATATAATATTATGGAGTAAATATAATTGATCTATAATGGTATTACTGTTTAACTTGCCAAAATTAAATAAAAATGTATTCATACAGAAGCTAGCTAGCTGGTAAGTTAGGTGCTAAATGTAAGCTAGTTTTCATTTCATCCACCATTTAAGAGGCTAGCTTATTATAGCTCCCTCCAATGTGATGCTGTTTCTTCTGACTCCTGCAAGATGGTTTTCTGTTACCACACAAAAATTTATACATCAATTGTAAAATATTCTGAAGACAATTCCAGTTGTTTAGCAACTGTATTTCTGTTCATGCCATTACATGAGTGTTTTCACAAGTTTTTTTGTTATTTGTATATGATACAGTTTGCTTAAATTTCCCACAATTTCCAATTAATTCACATAAATTCCCAATAATTCCCATAGAAAGTTTCCAATTTGGAATATTTCCAAAATTCCCCAGCTTAACTTCCCATGGAAAGTTTCTGGAAAGATTCCAGACATTTACCGGAAATTTTCTGCCCCTTTTCAACCCTGGTTGTAGTTATTTCTCTACAAGGGAGCCACGTTAGATACTGAAACCAGACATTCACACAGTTTTCCCAGTCACAAAGCTGCTGAGCTGAATTAGACATTTCTTCTTTGATAAGTTCATAATAAAACTCCTGAAGACTTTGAGGCTGAGACAAGGTGACCCTCTTCTGTATCAGTGGTACCTGTCTCTTCACATCAGTAGGAGGACAGAGGAGAAGGTGAACGACACACAAGTGTGAACGGCTTTTTACCTTTTTGAAGAGGTGTAATTAAACGGCTCAGATCAGCAAGAGTATGTCAAGTAATCCTCATATTTTAGTCACAAAAGAGAGATGCTTGGACATTAATGAGTCAACATGTCAACCTAATAGATTAAGGTTGTAGTTGTTCACAATAATCAGATATTCTTTGTTGAATGTTGTTTTGGAAAAGGAAATCTTACTGTATTAAAATGTACATTTTCTTCACATTTTACATTGGCAGTTGTCATATTGTTCACAGCAAACTGATGAACTTTAGTTGTGTTATTTCTAGTGATAATCCATATTGCTGCATCTCTACGTGAAACCACACATGTTCATGATTTCCTGGAAAGTGGTCTTTCTGTGTGGTCTAGGTTGTGACCATCGTCTCCACCAAACCAGCAGCTTTGGATTATTGACGCGTGTTTACATCCAATAACAAAAGCAGAAGGGCCATGATATTGGTCAACCGCCACAAAACTCATGGGAAGGAGGTCAGGGTTGATGGTTTGGTTAGCAATACATGAGAATTTGATTAGAGTCTGCTTTCCATCCCATTTCCTACCAACAGTCAACAGCTGGCATTTCTCACCGTGCGGTTATTTCCCTAACCGTGACCTCAAAGCTTTATGAATCACCAAATTGTTCGTCTAAACATTGTCTAAACAGAACCGTGGAGTTGACAGATCACAAACTGCTCTTTTGAGACAGCTGTTTTTGGACTCGTCGGCCACTCGAGGTTATTTTGGACGGCACTGATAATCAGAAGGTTTTGAGACTTTTTAGCCTGGGCAACAGAACCAGTAGGGCCGGTAGGGTCTGGGATCGACCAGAAATGCACCTAAAAAGTACAAAATAAGGAAACTAAAAGATTAACCTGAAAAAAACCCACCAGGTAAATAAATCACAAAGGCCTGCTGCGTTATGTCGCACCGACAAACCTATCAGAAAGCATTAACCCTTTTACCCCGAACATTTAGCTGCTGACAGGAAGTGACGTGTCAATAATCACCGTAATTCCTCGACCTCTTGATTCCAGCTGATTCTGAAAGGCGACAATCGGCACTTCCGTACACTACCGTAACATAGGTAATATATACGAAACACTTCATATCACGGCATGACTCCATTCCCCTGCTTTATTACCATAATATATGTAATACATACGAAACACTCGACTTGTCGGCTTTCAGAATCAGCTGGAATTACGTCACTAGTGCAAATGGCAGAGGAATTGCGGTAAATTGGTTTATGCTAGTCACTCTGTATTGCCAACAATACGCCCGGTGTTGGATATGGAGATTGCCAGAGACTTCACACAGTTTAATGACCAAAGGAGGCTGTTCTTTGGCAGCAGTGGTGAGTTTAACGTTCATATCACATTTTAGTATATGAGACCACTTCTCCTAGTAGCAAGATTTCTGCAACACTGTAACGACAGTAAGTCAGCTGGCTACTTATTTAGGGTTGTGTTTTTTACCTCATGTTTGTGTGCGTGCAAGGTGCGTTTATGGACTCAGAGGGGGAGTGGGTCCCACCAAATTTAGATGTGCTCCGCAGTCCATGCTTTTTAGATTAAAATAAATAAATAAATAAAATTACAGCTCCAGCACAAACCCAAAAGAGTGACTGAGACCAACTGTAGCACATATCATTGGTATATTCTCTGGCTTTCAAAACTTAACACGGTGACAAGCCCAGTGTGATCGTTTCTCTCATTACGGATCTGTTAAGTGTCATTAACCACACAGCATCCTGCTCTCACAATATACAGTAACCATAACAATTGCTGGGGGCCATCTCAAATCAGAGATGATGGATTAATCAGAGGAGAGTTTAGCATGCTCCCCCTGCCTCCACGCCCACCCTGTTTGTCTGCGACCTGATCTTCACACCACACAAATTCCTACTATAGCTGCACTTGAGAGATGATTAAAATGTGTGAGAGGTCTCGGTTTCTTCTACCTGCCTTTGTCCTTGAGTTTTTCCTCAAGCTTTTATCACCATCCTACACACACAGAAAGAGAGAGATACCTCAGAGCCTGAATCCATAAGAATTTACATGGCAGGCTTAGGTAACTATGAAGACACTGATGAAAAGAGACTGAAGGTCAAATGAAAACTGTGCTGCACAGAATCTGATTTAAGGCCAGAGTTTCCAGATTGGTTCGACCGTTACGACTTCAGGTGAGATCTAAGGCTTGTAACAGACAACAAGAGTGTAGGAAGATTACACGAAGCTGGGAGTCCTCTGTCTGATTATTAGTCATTTCTCTGCAACTATATTTACTCCTCAACAAAAACCATATTTTATTAAAAGCTGGATCTCTAATTATTGTTCATATAAACAAATAAGGGTTGAACAATAAAAACAAGCAAGGGGAAATCAACAGTGAAAAAAATTCACCAATGTGAGATTAGAAATATTTCACAATTAAAGCTTGGTTAATAAATAAATGATTTCTGTTCATGTAAGTGCTGAAGGTGGGCTTTTATTTTGAAATATTTAAAGGGAGTGTTGTGCTTCTGCTAAGGGCATAATGTAACAACTTCACGGTTTTCATCCACTTTGCTCCAGGTCCCATTTGAAACATTAAAACAAGGCTTCATGGTTAAATCTGACTAATTAAACTCATCAGAGGAAGTTAGAAATAAAGTCCTTCCTCTAATACAATCCAGCCTCAAATACTGGCCTAATACCTTCAGCAGTGTAGGTAAATCAAGGCCACTTTTTCCCTTTTGGCTTCACTAAGACGTCCCTATCACAAAGTCCACACAGTTAGAAATCAACATGAGCTTAACGCACTTAACCTCCTTGTTTATCGGAGCTTTTCGGAGAGTTTACCACGATCTACTGCTCGAGCACAATTTCACACAACATTGTCTGTTTTGAAAACAAAAGCCGGAGAAATTGGCAGGAAGATCAAAGAATAAAGTCTGCGATTCGGAGAGTGGTGTGTATGCTTGAGAGATTTCCGCACAAGTCTCTTCATTTCCCTGGAAGCAACATTAAATCCTATTCAGCCAGGCCAGCCATATTTTTTGGATTTTCATCCAAACAAGAACTTGGAAGGATCCCAGTTGTTACCCTCATCAGGACTTATTGGCTCACCACTAGACAGTTTTAAGGTACGAGATGATAATCTTCTCATCAAAATTAGATTCATCGTTCCAGCCACCCCAGATGGCTCCAAATGCATACAGTGCTAGTTTCTGACATTAGAAATGCATAATGTTTTTTTTCCTCCAGCCTGTTTTGCTGTTTGGGTTTGAAGTCTTTGGGGCTCGGTTGAGTACGGATTAGTTTATAAGATATTCATACTTATTGGCGCTCTCGTTATAATAACTTTCTTGTTAAGTTTCTGCAGTACTACTGTGTGATAGCAGCCCCTCTGTGATTAATGAACTTTTACAATGATGGGATTAATAAAGCCCGCGGGGGTATTGACCGACAGAGGAGCATCTCAGTCTCCAGCATTTGTTTTTCCACTGTTTGTTGCTTTTTGAGCTTCCAACACTTTGAACTTCTCATGAAAGCAGCGTGTTTTTATCAAAGTGTTAAGGGCCTCAGGTTGAATTCTCCAGGCCTGACACAGCACAATTTGTTTCAAAAAAATATTTGACACTCGATGAAATCCTGTATCTCTCAGACCTCAGTTGGCTTAGCTATAAATTGCTTTTTGTGAGACAAGCCCCAAGCTCCATTACCCTCGGTGGAAAACCATCTCATGGAAGGAGTTGTCACCTCGAGGCCGATGTGGTCTCACGACTGACTGACTGACAGCGTTCGCTCTCTCTGTTTGTCTCTGTTCCTCCATCTCCGTTTTCTATCTCTCCCACCCCTCACTCTGCCGTCTGTTTAGATCAAACTGCTCCTGCAAGCGTCTCTGATTTTCAATCAATTCCAGGAGCAGCACTCCTCACTGCTGTCTGCCTGTCTGTCAGTCTTCACAGCGCCCACTGCTACAAGGAGCGGAAGCTGAAATCATCAGAGACACAAACTGATACCGTTCACCATTTACATATAAGTCTGAATAACAGTCCATGACCGCTGCAACCCCTTCCTCCCCCTCAGTGCTATTTTAAGTGTACGCTAAATCCAGCTTCGTCGTGAGATTGAAAACTTGACAAAAACATGAAGTCTTCTTTTTTCACGGTCTTTTTTTTATTTTAGTGTCTTCAGGCCAGTACAGTCTGAAAAACAAAACACCGGCTTAACTTGTAAAAAGGTAAGGTAATAATTTTCAATAATTCCAACTCAGCAATTATTAAATCTTATCAGACTTTAGTAGTTAGACTAACCCAATTAGTTTAGTACAACCAATGTGTATTGCTTTAACATATTGAAGCTTAATTAGGTTGAATCAACTTAACTTGTAGTAATACTAGGTGGTCATGTTATTTAATTTAACCTATTTTTTTGTCCATAAAAACTGTTCCTTCATTTTTTGGGCTGGAACATTAGCATCTTTTTTTACTTTGGTCGGAATAATTATTTCACAGTACTCACAATTTTTTATGATTTAAAATAATAATTGTAGTGACTTACGCTAACAAACAACAACGAATTTAGAAGCTGAATCTGACGCGCATCCTCTTCCGGGTACATCCATGAACTGAGACTCATTAATGCTTTTGTGCCATATCACCAAACCAAGGTTCCATGATCTTCCGATTTACATAAACTTATTTAAAATAACTAATCACAGATCAGCCACGATGCTAACGCAATCATGAAAGTGAAAGTGACTTGGCGTGCATGGCGTGCAGTCAAAAACGTACACACCCCCACCTAGCGTGACCCACTGGAAATTACAAAAAAAAAAAAAAGAAAGAAATGGCTCTAACAATAATAATAAATAAATAAGTCCAGGTAAATCCAGCCTTATTTTTTTAGTTTATAAAAGATGCTCATTAGATATTTAAGTCCCACAAACTTAATACTTGTTTTTGGTTGAATTGAATGTAAAACAGTTTGATTAACATATTATTAGATAAACTGTTTAAAATAAAGTTTGCATGTCATATTTTCAGCGTTACTGCCAAACCCTGTGAATCACTTCTTAGCGTGTATCCTTGTTTTATGTGATATTAAATTGAAGCAGTGTCCATCCCTTTGTGCTCAGCCACCACATGTCCCCAGCACCATGATTAAACACTGTGTGAACACAGCACAGTGGCACTTAATGCATTAGATAGACGTATTCACTCTGATCAATTATACCAGAGAGGCTGCTGTAATCACAACCAAAACAACCAAATCCACATGAAACCTAAAACCCATTAATATTTTCAAAATAAACAAGTGATGTGCAGGGTCATAAATTGTGCAAACGTGTACATGATGACTGTTTCCTCAGACGTACCACGTGTACTTCGAACATTAGTGTTACCAAAGACGAGGATGATGATGATGATGATGATGATTACTTAATGTGTTTTTTTTGAGCTTATATATTCTGACAAAACCCTTTGCTCATGTAATGAAAGCCGGCTTTATGTGTGGTTTTTTTTTTTTTAGGTAATGTCGGAGTAGTTAGCTACTTAGTCATCCAGATTCTGTGTCACATTAATAAAGCCCCAGAGAAGTAAACAAATACGTTTTCCACTCTCATTAGGACTGTTTCCGCACTGGTAGAGCGGGAGGAAGCTGCTGGGTAATGACGTGTAGATCGCAAGGTAATAAATTAGACACAACCTTAGAATTAACAAACCCTGACATTTCATGGACAGAATATTATGACTTAAGGGTGACGCATATCCCAGTCTCATCAGAGCAGTTGAGCAAAAGCACCTTATAAAGCTGGAAGAAGGAGATTAGTAATAAGGGCTGAGGGTAATAGATGAATAATCACAGTATAAAAGCTGTCTGCGGTAGAGAAAGCAAACAATAAATTAGAACAAATAAAAGATGTTCTGCGGTTCACGAGCATTTGATAAAAGCCGAAGAAAGCGCTGTAAAACTCACTGGGAAAATTAGCTTAAAAATAATGACGTCCGATCCCATCCATTTGTCGAGCTGGTGCGCAGTAGCTAAAGATTTTCAGTTTTATTAGAGGCTTATAACTAGAGGAAAAGGATTATGAACTGAATCCTTTGTAATTAGGTCCACTGGGTGAGTGTCTTAGAAACAGCAAACTTCAGAGGAAGCAGAAGTCAAGGTGATCGAGGATAGGCAGAGGAGGAAAACATGTTTACATGATGGAGAGATGAGGCTGCGTTTCACATGTTGCACAAACTATATTTGTGTAATCCCCCAGAGTGTCCCGAGCTTATCTTTTATAGGATCTTGTAATGGGGAGGAAAATCAGTCTTCCACGTCCACCTTTGCTCAAACCGTCGTCCGTCTCGCCCGCCGCCTGCCATGAATGAGACATCTTCCTCGCTGTGCGCCATCTCTCTCTACTTGAACCTTTGTGCCTCCTCCAAGGTCCTGCTCCTGGTCCCCGGCTTTGGCTTGAATATCTTCGTCCTGGTCTCCCTCGTGTCCTGTCTGCTCGGCAAGCGGAGCAAGATAAGGAGCAATGTGGCGATGTTCGTCCTTGGAAGCACCTGCTGCAACCTTGTCAACCTGAGCCTGTGGCCCATGACCATTCACTGGAGGCAGCACGGCCGCTGGATGCTGGGCTCTCACTTGTGTGAAGTCATGGTTAGTGCCAAACAGCTGACCAGCTCGGCCTCTTTTCACTACGTCTCCTTCATCACCTTCTCTATTTACCTGACAGTGGTGTGTGGCTGCAGGCACCTGGTAGACAGCAGGGTGTTTCTGGCCCTGCAGCTCCTCTTCCCTCTCCTTCCCGTGGGGCTGAAGGAGCTGACCCTGAGGCTCTTAGGCAGCCATGTGGATCACCTGGATCCCGTCAACCACACCTGCTTCTCCTTCATCAATGATGAAGTCATGAGGGTGGCCATACTGGTGAAAACCGTGGTGTTTTTGCCGTTAAGCCTGTACTTCTACGCTCACGTCCTGCACACCATCATCCAGAGCGCTAAAGTGATGCACAGGAGCCAGAGAGTCAATGTTCACCTGGCAAAAGTGTTCAGCCTCATTTCTTTAATCACCTTCACAGCACATGTACCTGGTAAGTAAGTTTTAAAGGTCAGTAACCTTTCCTTGGACTAGTTTGACTTGTAACTGCTCGTCATGTTTCTCTCCCCACAGTGGAGTTATCCACAGTCTTTTTTTTTTTTTTTGAG